>APFE030031702.1:0-23383 GCA_000404065.3 Pinus taeda
AAGACGCTCCCAAAATCGGCAGGGAGCGCATAATTTCAGGTAGGGAGCGCGCTCCCGAAAATCGCTCCCGTTCGGGAGCGATTTAGGGAGCGCGCTCCCGAGCCGCTCCCGCTTGGAGCGCGCTTCGGGAGCGGGTTCGAAGGGGGGGGGGCGCTCCCCCACAACTATGGATTAGGGTTTCATAAATATAGACATACCCTTGGGTTAGGGTTTTATAGAGAAATTTTTAGGGTTCCATACGAATGATCAAAATATAATGAGTGTAGATTCAATCTAACGAATAATCACCCAAACAAGAATCTCTTATGATTCAAAACCCTAGACATAACGATGTTAGTAATGTAGAACAAAATTTTAAAGAAGAATGATCGTACTTTTATATGAAGAGAACTTTGTAACATAGCTTATAGGCTAAGACATACCTTGGGTTTTTTCTTAACAAACCTTGTAGGACATTAATGCTTGAAGGGCTTCAATAGAACTTCTTTCATTCTTCAAGTCTATCCTTTGAAGTCTTCTCCATAACCCTTGAGCAAACAACAAGCTTTTCTAACTAAGAAAAATATAAAGAGAAAGGTTATTAGCATACAATGCAAACGTACTTTGATATGAGAGAGAAACCAAACACAAAAGTGGAGACATTGAATAGAATACTTATCTTTCGTATATGATGGAGGCTCTCTCTTAATCCAATCTTTAAGGGATACCTACAACTTATAGAAATAATAAAAAATGTCTTAACACAATCATGTTAGACCTACAAATTTAGAAAACATAAAGGAAATTCGTAACTTCGAATAGAAGATCAAGGGATGATATGTGAAAGGGAGGACTTAGTAGTATAAGTCCTTGACTTCTGATTCTTCTTCAATTTTGTTCTTCTTAGATGCAGCTTCATCAACGACATTTGCTTGATACCTATTTCTTATCTCTTGGATTCTCAAGACAATGACTTTGGTAATGTCCCATCTTGTGGCAATTGTAAACATTCAACCTTGGATAGGTCCATTTTCTTCTTTGGTCCTTTGAACTTCTTGAAGGTTCCCTTCTTTTTGAGATGAGCAGAGTAAACATTCGAGGTGTTTTCTTCTGCATTCTCCTTCTTGTTGTTTACCATCAATATTTTGGCTTCTTCTTGATTACATGCATTCTACATTTGTTCAAATGTTTGCATATCCTTCTAACTATTGAGTCTTGATGCAAAGGCACTCCAAGATTTAGGTAGTCCTAGAAGACCAGTGATTACGAGCTCATTTTCTGGGACAACTTCATCTATTGCCTGGAGTTCATCTTTGATTCTAGATATCCTTATAAAGTATGATGAAACAATATCATCATTTGTCATCTTAACAATTCTTAGTTCATTTTTGAGGCTTGCTATTTGACCAATGTTTTTGATTGTGAATAACTTGGAGAGAGCCTCATACATTTCTTGAGCGGAATTTATGTTTGGTATTTATGGAATTAAGTTATTTTTAACTCCATCCACTATTAGATTCATAGCCACGATTTCAAGTACTCTAAAATTCACTTTCTTTGCATCACTTGATTCATCAGTAGACTTCTTGACCTTTCTTTAAACAAGATCTAAAATTTTATTCTTTTTGAGAATGAGATCTATTCTCTTTTTTCAGGTCCTGTAGTTGGAAGCCCCTTCTAATTTGTTTTCTCCCTTCATTGAGTTTGTCATTGTTCTTGTAAATAGTAGGCTTCTCTTCTAATGTGATCCCCTATTTAATGTCCCTTTTCTTGATCTCCTTTTTCCTTAATAGATCCTTTAATCTGCCTTTTTCCTTCTTCTTCACCTTAGCTCTGATACCATGTTAGAAAATCAGAAAGGCAGAAAGATTTTCTTATGTTGATAATTACTTGTGATATTCTTATGTTTTTTTATCTTTGTTTCATCAAGCAATTATCAAAAGCAAAACAAAGAGATCAGGGACACCAGATATAGGCATTCTGCCAGGTCTAAAACCCCTATATAGGGGAAAACTGTTAAATTTTGCAACTAGGGCAAAACTCCATGTGGGTCATCTTATTTATGGGAGCTGATATTTTTCTTGGATCCCTCTCATCGAGAGGTGTAGGATTGATCTAAAGATCATCCAATTCCGATAAGTGTTCATGGAGATATGAAGTTATTTGTGTTATTGGACAAATTGTCAAGGTTAGACAACAACCGAATAAACCCCATAAGTGCTCAACGTTGTAGTATAAAAGGAGATGACTTGAGAGTCATTTCTCACACTCACTTCACTCATGATCTCTCTCCACTTGTTTTGGGTTTGGTGGCTAGAGAGATCTGGAAGGAGAAGCCCTGGACACTGAACCTAAGATGCCCTAGCGATAGTCTTTTGAGGAGATCATATTACAGGTAAGATAAGATCTAGATGCAGTGATAGAGGATCATGGAAGATTCTTGTACGCAACCCTAATCTCAGCCATGCAAGAAGACAATCTAGCTGCAGTCTTGAAGGAGATCTAGCCGCAGAGCCCTAGCTGAAGTCAGTTCTAATCCGTAGCTAGAAGAGCCCTAATCCGCAATAGAAGGAAGGCCTTAATCCGCAGCTAGAGGAGGCCCTAATCCGCAGTCAAGAAGAGGACAAGGCGTGAGGAATGATAGGACCATTTTGGGTTAGTTCCATCCTCTACACAGGTGTTGAGGGGAAAGGAAGCTACAACTCATAGAAGGATTCTAGGGTCACTTAAGGGTTGACTTAAGGAGTCGCAGGGAACTGAAGTCTTAACACAACCGCAGGTCATTTTGGGTAGCTGTAAAAGGAGGCCAAGACTCTATTTTAGGGAACTGTTCAGCTCAACAAGAATAAAAGGAAAGGCTGCAACAATTTCAAGGAAGATTGGGCATGTTTGAGTGGGCTGAAGATGATTGTCATCTTGCCCTAACTAGACCTTCAATTGCAACAGAGATATATCAATCAAGAGGAAGATGCATGTTGTATCTATGTTGAGTTTGTGCCAGGTGGAAGATTATCCATGTGTGGACAAAAATTTATGCAACCTGTATGAGCAAGTGAAAACAAGCTACAATCTTGGGTGTAGGATCTAGGTGACTAATGCAGTCATAGATGGAGCATAGATCGGCACTATAGAGGGCAGTTTAGGATGTCCTTCTCGAAGGTTTGATATGCCGGATGAGGTACAGTAAGGTACCTCTGCTAAATCATATCTACAAGTTACAGCTAGCTGCAAGCCATAGCAAGCAGCTACGGCTGTTCCATGATTGTGTTACACTATGCAGCATGTAGGTGACAGCATGTTGGGTGCAACATAGTAATGAAGTGTTGCATAGCGATGATGAGATACAACATGATGAGATGCCACATGATGGAGGATGCAACATGATAGGATGCAACATGATAGGATGCAACATAATAAGATGCAACATGATGAGATGTAGCATGATGTAGGATGCAGCCTGATGTTGGATGCAGCATGGTGATGGATGCAGCAAGGTGATGGAATCACCTTGGAAGAATGTTTGCCTTCATCTGAATTCAGAACTGCAGTCTATGTCCTCAGATCTGCGACCCCATCTTCATGGTGAAAATCTCTGATCTTATTTTGTCAAGTGTTGACTTCTAATGTATATGTACTATCTCTCTCTGCTGAACTATTGAAGAATATAAGTAGAATTGATCAAGGGTTTCGCTACATTTTGGTTTGTCCCTAGTTGGCGCCACATCTTGTGTCCTCTTCACTTGGCTTGTCTTCGACGATTTATGTTTATGTTCTATCTGCAGTGTACTTTAATGCTAATGTGATTGCTAATCTGGAAAAGGTATTGAGCTAACTATGAAATTGGAATAAATTGCTCTAAGCATAGAACATACTTAATCTTAACAAAAGCCTAGTCAAGAACTCTTCCTTCAGTAACTCATATGATAGTGAGACAACCAAGACCTTAACCAACAGACCTTCCTCCTCCACCAAGTCAACCTTTCAATGAGATACACCAACCTTCAATAGTCTCTTCTTTTCGAGCGCCTTCAACCCATTATCAACCTAGAAATTTCTGCCCAGCTTCACCAACAGCTTCAGAATTTCGGCCTCCCCAACAATTGTAGAACTTCGGCCCCTTCATCAGCTTCATACATGTGGGAAAAGAGAGAGAATTTCAACTTCTTATGCTTGTGAACACTCAATGTTGGAGCATAACCAACTTATTCTTGCACCTGGAGACTAATGAGACCCATTTTGTGCCCCAAACACAAAATTAGGGTCCACACGATGATTTGCATGAGATCTAGGGGCCAACCCCTAGAGGATGATTTTTGGAGCTCTCTTCACTCAACCTGGTACCAAGAGAACACAATGCATGCCTCCAAGAGGATAACACATGGATGGCGTCATCATTTCGATTCTCTTGTGGGTGTCTTCTTATGTTATAATATTGGCTATGAGGTTGGCTTGTAACCTCAATTAGATCTTGCCCATCATTTGACAACTAAGAGGGGCTTTAGGCTAAAATTAGACTTGATAGAACATGTATAAATAGAAGAGACCTCATTGGAGTCTTTCATCACCATTACACATGGAATTCAACCTCTTAAAGGATTTTCACACTTGTTCCTTCTTGGCTATTAGAGATCTATTGGACGCATTTCGATATTTGGAAGCTATTTTTGATGTTCTTTGGAGCTACTTCTTTGGATAATGGATGAATATACTGCATGTTGTCTTGTAAGTGCTTATTGTTGAATATTTTATATCCTAAAATTGTCTAATGCATGAAACTGCTACTTCTAGGTCAAGTTATTTTGTGCCTAATCATTGAAAATTAATTTTGGAAAGCTATCTAGTTGAGTATTGCATTCGTTATTCATCGTACGACATGTAATGAATGTTCCTAGTGGAGGAAATCTTTACTCTCTCCATCAAACTCCATTTTCTTTTGAAGTGGGTAAATGTTAAAAGTTGATACATAGGACATCAATTTTAGCCTCCTTAGAAAGGATCTAGCGTATCTATTTCATCTTTGACTTCATATGCTTAAAGGAAAAGGCACTAGTCCAAGTCATTGGTGATTAATCCTAAATTTTATCTATAATTTTCTCCACTAATATCGGTCTGCTTAAGGCTAGGGCGAAAATTTGGAGTTTGTAGCACATTTTTAGGAGGAGTATTTTTGGTGATTTGAGAGCCTAAATATCAAGCTTAGGGTCTAGGGTGCCTATTCTCCAAGTTTGATGGGCATCCACTCAAATTTCATCCATAAAATATCTTGACCTAGGTGTTGCTCTAAGAGGGAAACCCTAGTTCTTTTCCCCTCAACTTGAGGAATTCCTTGAATGTTATATGAGCTTAGTGCTTGTTGAAGTAGATCATAAGAAGCCTTTTCTTTCAGGTCTTGAACTTGTGAATACCTATAACCATCGAAAATATCAAAACCCTAGGTCTTAAGCCTCCTTTTCTAGGGATTTTCTTTGAGAGCATCTTTGCTTCTTTGAAGCATTCAACCATTATTGAGTCTTTGTCTTGAATGCGTTTTAGCTTGATCACTTCATGCCCTATACCTAGTATATCTATTCTAAGTGATCTCCTTCCTATCGAGACTCCTTCCATCAATGAAAGTCTGTCAAGAGCAAGGGGCCTTGGTTGTGGTGATAGTGGGCCTTTGCCCCATTGTTAGCACTTAATCTAGCTTCTTGTCTTGTAGGGTTTCCCTCTCTAAGGCCTGCTAGATTTTGTGGTAACATGGCCCTTTTGTATTGGTCTTGAGTCTGTTGTTTGATCTCCCTATTCTCTAGAAGAGTGTTTGTATATAGAGCCATTGGGTAAAGGGGAAACCTATGTCAAATTTGTGTAATGCTTTACTTGGTAGTGTAGAGGTACTATTGTAGGTGAGGTGAATTTGTCTTTATGTTCTCCTGCTAACTGATCTACCTATCCATGCTACATATAGGGACCCCTTGCAAAGGCCTTGGAGGTCATGGTGCTATTCTTTGCTCTTTTCGAGAGGGCCATAAAGAGGACAACTCTCCCAAAGTGAGAGATTATCTTTCGGTACTACTAATAATGATCAAAGAGATTGCATTAGTAGATGCTAACTTTCGTATCATGTAGAGTTGAACTCCCAATATAATAATGACATTGTGAGGCTTAGATTGCTAAACAACATGATGCCTCTCCATATATGGTTGTGTTAAGTAAATATAACAACTTCAAGTGGAGGATGTCACATAATTTGTCATCTTTGAAGGGCTTGTTGACATATGGCAAGTGACATTGTTGATAGACATGGATTTATGTCCATTGTTGAGCCAATGAAGGGTGTATGGTTGAGCTATCTGATGTTGTGTGGCTAGGGATGCAACATCATTTACAATATCATATTCCCAATGACCTTTGCTGAGATCAAGTTCTTTTGGTTATTGCTCCCAACAATGAAATGCATCAGTTTCCCCTTTACCCACATCTATGAATGGAAGAGTCACTCACCTCCATTGAGCTACTCTTATTCCTTTCATTGGACGTTTGCACCGACGATAGCAATATCATGTTCCTCATCGATAATTTGTTTTCTCATACCCATAAGCTCTTGAGATGTTGGATCTAGATCAAATTCCAAGAATTTTAGCTTAGGGAACAATATTTATCTAGTGTGACATTTGTCATTATTGTACGAAGGGACTTTATTGGTGTCTTATAATTTTCCTATGTCCTTCTTCGATTTCCTGTTTTTCTTCTTTGCATCTAGTTTTGATTGTTTGTCTTGAGGGTGGTTATCCTTGCTCTATCCTTTGTTTGAGTGTTAGCACCACCTTCACCCTCTTTCTTTGTGGTTGATTTTAGGTCCCAAACTTTTTTTCTACACTATCATGGAAAGTTTTCCTCAATCTTGACAATGTAACTGTAAGTGGCTCCTAGTGTGTTGGAATTTCTAAGTCTAATTGTTAGAAATCCTTCATGTACCCTACTTGTTTTGTTTAATTAACAAGTTATTTACCATGTAAATACTGAAAATAAATACAAGTACATGCTCAACACATTACTGATCATCAGCTGAAGGAAAAACAAGCACACAAGTAACACCGTTGTTTTTGGAGTAATGTTCCCGGAAAAACCCAATGCGGGAGAACTGGTGCAACTATCTAAGGGTTTTATTATTAAGCAACTTCATAATACAATCTGGGTGCCAATCCAACTCACCCAACAGAGAATGATCTTGGTAGTA
This sequence comes from Pinus taeda, assembly GCA_000404065.3. NCBI lineage: Eukaryota > Viridiplantae > Streptophyta > Pinopsida > Pinales > Pinaceae > Pinus > Pinus taeda. The sequence goes on from APFE030031702.1 coordinate 7,196, forward strand.
GTACCTCAGTCGCAGACAAATATTCCTGCTAAAACCTCGGATGAACAATCCCACAACTCTCAGCTCCAATCTATCCACGAAATATCCAACGTCTGCCTCTAGGGTCCAGCGTCACCCCAACTCGCCCTACGTCAGCCTCTAGAGGCACTGCGTCAGCCTTTAGAGCCTTTGTGTCACCCAAATTGGCTCTCTCTGGCACTGCGCAGCTCCTGGCTGCCACTCTGTGGGCCCTGACTCGCTCTACGTGGCCTCTAGCTAGCTCTGCGTCCCTCTCTCTCGGCTTCTGCGCTGATGCTCCTGGTACTCTCTCTGCCTCTTTGCTTCTGTATTCACTGCCCCTTAGCTGCAACTCTGATCACTCATTCGATTTCCTTAGCAAGCCCTGCCCCAGAAAATCGAATTCTTGATCAACTTGGTGTGTTTTCCAAGTGACCCTCAAGCCTCATCTTATACTTTTCTCGTTGACAATTCAAAGACTGGGATTAAGTCCCTAATCAATGACTAAGATTAACTCTGGCTTGATCCATGACTTTTGAACCCTTCTAACACCGTTTTATATTAATTCACATTAATATTTTATTTTCCCTAAGTTTAGATTTAGGGACTCCATAAAAAATATTAGTTATTTTAATATCTCCCAAACTATTTAAAATCTGCACAAACCATTTCTGGGTATTGGAGATCTCATGTGCTTTAGCCTCTCCACCAATTTTCTTGGCAAGAGCACATTCGATGCTACCCCAAATCAACATAGTGAAGAGATGTCTTCAAATTGTATTTGTGTTTTTATGTATTTGTGTATACCACTACAATATTTGAGAACCATGTGTTGCTCATAGTCCTTGATCCTTAATTTTGCACATATGCTACGAGTGGGATTGGTGTACTCAAGTTTGCAACTTTGCTTCTTACCCTGGTGCAAGATTGTTTGTCTTGTAAATGACTCTTCAAAGTTTCCAATATGGTAATACTCTTTGGGGGCATTGACAAAATCCCCCCCAAGTAGGCTCTCTCCCACATGTGTAGAATCATCTCCAAGAATCTATTCACTTTGAGTATGCACTAGTGTTTGCATGGGGAAGGGACTTAGGTGTGCAAAGGTAATTTTCTCATCATTGGAAACGTTATGAATAAAGAAATGATAGTTTAGCTGATCTAACCATCTCTTCAAAGCTTTTGTGGTTATGTTGCTTTTGTTAAAGGGATAGCAAAATTAACTTATACCTTGAAGGGTGTTGTTCCTTTAAATTTAATGCTTATATAAGGTGCCACCATTGATGTTTTTAGTCATTGAAGGACTTGGGTAACATGAACCATCATCTTTTTTCTATTTTGATCAAGATTTATGTGGAACAAGCATTTGAACACATCTGATTGCACCATAGAAGTGTGTAGGAGTTCGTCTTATTGTCCTAGGGTAGTTTGTGCATAGAAAGTGCAAAGTGAAAATTCTATACACTAAAGTGGAGTGATTGGGAAGGATTTGAGGTGGTCTTATGGGAAGTCATTTATTGTGGTAAAGCAAATCAGTAAGAGATGGACTATCCATGATCATGAGTTACAATGGATTAGTGGGTGATCGCGAGACGAAGGGAAAAAGTCGCCCGGCCACGTGGCAGAGTGTTTTAAAGGTAATTTTTAGTTTTTTTTTTTATTCATTTTGCAAATAGAGGGTAGAGATGAGAGTTAAGGAGGAGGATGACTCATTTACAAGGGCAAGAGAGGAGAAAAGTGAAGGAATTTAGCATCTCAAGCAAAAGAATTTCAAGTTTGGACCAAGTTTCTTCAGCAGGGCATGTTTTTCAGGTATGGGCATCACATGTGGCCCTATTTTATTTTTTTTTTTGGTTTTTTCCTTGGGTTTTTATCACACATATTTTCCATGATTTTTGCTTGGATTTGATTGTTTTTTTTGTTGCATTTAGTGGAGGGTATTTTTTGGTCAAAAATGCAAAATCTTGATTGTTAGTTTTATTTATTTAATTTCTTCTTGTGCCCCAGTTTTTTTCCATGATTTTTGCTTAGGTTTGAATGTGTTTTTTTGCCATTATTGTTGCATTGAGTTGAGGGTTTTGTTTTTGTCAAAAAACCCAAAATGTCGTTTGTAAATTTTAATTTCATTTGTATAACTTGCAATTCTTTTTGTGCCCTAGGTTCAAACTTCAATTTTAGATTAAAACTCAAGATTTAACAAAGTTACAAACATGCCAACAAAATTGGACCCTCTGTGGGAATTTGGTGAACTTGATGGACAGTTTGACAGATCAAATTTGAGTTGCAAGTTATGTGGGCACCATATGATAGGGGGGTATATAGATTGAAGTTCCACCTTGCACAAATTCCTAGACATGAGGTAGGGCCTTGCACAAATACAAATCCATAAATCATTTGCAGAGCTCTCAAATCATTTTTAAGAAATAGAGACAACCAAAGTGACCAAGGTAGCCTTAAAGAGTAAAATGGTAAGGGGTGGAGTGGTAGGATTGAGAGGTGAACGTGAGAGTGATACTGGTTCTTCTTCAACATCAACATCTACACTCAACCCCATAGCTACCTCATCATTTTTTGTTCCTAGAACCACACCTACTGCACAACCATCTATCACGTCAGCGCTTAAAAAAAGGGAGAAGGAAGAAGCTGACAAGTTGTTGGGCAAGTGTCTTCTTTGGAGTGATATTCCTTTCAGCATTTCTAGAAACAGTCCATTTTTCTAGCCCAGGATTGATGCTATTGCTATTGTTGGCCTCAGGTACAAAGCCCCTTCATATGATGAATTTAGAGGGCGCGTTCTTTAGAATGAAAAGGTTGAACACGCTAAGAGATTGTTGGAATTTAGGGGCTCATGGGCACACACAAGATGCACTGTGATATCAAATGGTTCGACTGATCAAAAGGGTAGAACCCTTATTAACTTCTTGGTTAATTGCCCCAAGGGGACAATGTTTACGAAATCTGTTGATGCATTTGCACATACCAAAGATGCATGATTATTATGTGACTTGTTGCACGTGTTCATTCAGGAGTTGGGTCCACAACATGTTGTCCAAGTCATAATAGACAATGCTGCAAATTATGTTGTTGTTGGCAAGATGCTCATGGAGAGGCATCCTAACTTATTTTGGATATCCTGTGTTGCACACTGCATTGATTTGATGTTGGAGGGCAGGGAAAATTCCTTTTTTCAAGGATATTCTTGAATCATCAAAAAACATAACAAAATTTAAATATAATCATGCATATGTGCTTCATTTGATGAGAACATTCATCAACAAGAAGGAGTTGGTGCGCCCTGCCATTACACGATTTACCATTAGCTTCATATCTCTTCAATTCCTCCTAAATTCTATGTGCAATGTGAAGAGAATGTTTCTTTTAGAAGAGTGGTGTGCTGTCATATAGTTGCAAACCAGAGGGAGAGGCCATATGTAGGCTAGTTTCATACTAGGAAAGCTTCTTGGTGGGAGTGCATGAGGCATGTAACATTACTGAACCTTTGGTAAAGGTTCTTCGATTAGTTGATGGAGACAAGCCAACAATGGGCTATTTGTATGAGGCCATGGATAGGGCCTGTTACCCACCATTTTGTGGGTGATATACTTAGGAGAATTTTTTTTTCCAAGATGGTCCTCAAACCGCAACCAACAAGCCCTTGTAGCCATCAACTAGCTCGTTTTGCGACTTCTTCACCACCTGAGCCAGCTTGTGGTCCCTCACCCATCTGTCATGATTGTATGTTTGAAAGTGGGTGTTCGAAACCTAAAGGTATGCCTTGTCATTTAATCATTGAGTATTGTAGTTTGCTTATCATGGACACTTTTGGGCATGGATTAATGGTGGGATTCGACATAAAGAATGGGCTAGGTTTGTGCTCTTGTTCCCTGGATTCCTTTTTAGATATTAACCTTCGGTTCTAGTCCCGTGGGATCTCTTTTATTGACCATTTGGCTTTAGGGATGTTATTTCACAGGAAACCCTAATTTTGGTTGTGTTCTAGCTCCCTCATCCGCATATATTACCCTCTTTCCACTCATTATTACCCCATTCGTTATTTCTCCCACTTGGGTCCACACTCCTCCACTAGGTCCACATAGGGTTAGCCTTCCCCTTGCCCACACCTTGGGTCAGGCCTCGAATGATGCCCCGGACGTTGATGCAGCTGAAAAGAAAAGTAAAAGAATAATTGGCCACATTCAATAGGAAAGTGTACCACAAAATGCAAAAGATGGCAGGGACAAAGACATTTAGCAAATGGGAAAAAGCCAATACATGAGCTCTACCCCATCATCATGGCCATCACCTTGGTACCTACAGGTTTTATGAGCCTCCTTCATCATATAGGAGCCCATGATTGTCCCAACCCCAGGCAATGAACCACCCTACCTTAAAAGGGGGTATCCACTGCTATATCTCACACATCATGCTCTTACCCCTTGAGTGTCGAGCAGTTAATTAAAGGAAAATCATAAAAAGGCAAAAAACATGTAAAGAAGGGTGAAAAAATCAAGGCCGGGGTACTTCATGTACCATGATTGCTCCCTCCTATACATTATATACCCAAGTGTGGGCTTCCCTTCTACTAGCTATCTTTGTACCCCAACATGTGGCCCAGGGTTGTCCTTTCTCATTCCGTACTCCATCACCTCTTTATCACATGCCACCACCTCTTAAAGTATGTACCTTGGACATATTATCCCCTTTAAAAGTAAAAACCACCTAATAGGATACTTGGTTAACCGCATTTGCAGTTTGGAGACATTAGCACATGCCAAAGCCCATTATGGAAGGGCAGGCCATTATGAAGTCACCATTTGTGGTCCATGGTTTGTAAACTCTTTTCTTCGATTTCTTTGATGATTTGTTGTATTGGAAGGCTAGGGGACGCTTTAGATCTTATGCAGGATTGCAGATTGTCTACATCTAGGGTTTGATATCCCTATACATGGTCCTAACCCTCCAGAGGGTTACATTGGCACATGTAGGGTGTGTGTTGAGAGCCATGGGCCTCCACAATAGTAAACAACACTCCATGGATCCCCAAAGATGTTCAGAGATTGGCTCTAAATTCACCTATTGGACGAGGAAGATGCACCTGGTTCACCTTTGCCCTGCCAGCCTCACAGATGTACCATGCACTTGGCAGCTGACCTAGGACTTGTAGGATGATGTGGCATCACCTACACCATCATTTGAGCCCTTACAGATGGTCTACAAGCATCTTCGACTTATTTGGAGACCCATGAGGTTATTATCTTGCCCCCACACCCAGTGGGAGCACCATAGGTTTATTGTTTGGAAAACAAGGGGCTACCCTCTTGTCCATCACTTTTGAGGGTCCTATTCTTTATTATGGCACCTATGGACCTCTTTAGGCCTCTTGAGGGGCCCTACGACATGTATTGTTTATCATTTGACCTCCTAAGAGGCTTATTATTTTATTTATGAGCTAGTTTGGTGGGCTTGTCACCAAAAGTTAGGTTATTAGCACATTATTTTATTTTTGGGGCTAATGTAGGCATAAGAGACTGATTTGAACTCCTAATTAGTGTCTAAATACAAATGAGATGAGTTCATTTTCTCATCATCACTTTGGATTGGATCATTCTTCTCGTTAGAGAATTTCACACTTTTTTCTGGGATGATGAATTGGAGCATGGATGAATTTTGATGTTTGGATTGGAGTATTTTATCTTAGAGCTTCTTTATTATCAAATTGGTGATGGTTGGATATGTTCAATTACATGTAAGTACACACATTTAATGCTATTCTTGTTTTACTTGTGTCATATGCATTGAATGGGATTTCCGCTATGTTAGGGCTAATTGCTTCATTGCATAATTGCACAAGTGTGGAATTATTGTTTCTATATAGCATCTCTCAATATTTGGGCCATGTATGTGAATGAAATCTCCTCGGGATAATTCCACCGATGAATTTAGCTTAATAAGCCATCTCCTTTTGCAAAACAAAGTATAAAAGCTTTGAGGTCTCTTCTTTTTGCCCTAAAGGCCAAGTGAAGCAGCCCTTAAGGCCTCCTTGACTGAAATACGAGTTACTTTCTCATCATTCTCCTAGACTCCATTTTCCCCAAGGAATTAGCCACTGGTCCACCAATAGGTGATCATTCAAAGAATATTCTTTCTACACCTGTCCCTTTCTCTTCTAGGTCTAGCCAAGTTGGGTCACCGAGGGCATCACTCTCTCGACAAAATAGCCAAAGAAAAAGTTCGATCTCTTAGCCACCACTGTGCTGGTGTGTCCTCAAGGCGTCATCCAATTTTGAAGCCATTCTGACTGTGGAGTTGTGGGATAACCCAAGCCTTAGCTCTAAGATCAAACTTTGTCATGGTATTCGCTAGGCTAGCACCTCATAGGATCAATTTGACACCTTTAATTGGAAATTCCTGCTTTGATCTTTTCCGCTTCCTTCTTTGGGCTAAGAACATCATTGGTTGCTAGATTCTCTCTCATTAACCTAGGCTGAGTCCACTTGGTCCTGTGTGGTCCCATACCTTTGAAAGGTCAATTCTTCAAGAATGATTCGGGAAGCCAAATTCAATAAGGATTTTAGGATTGGGAAACTTCTCTACATGGCATATTCCTCTAACCTAACCCTCAAATCCTCCCTTCCTTATCCTAGAAATCTTTGCACCTTGCCTGAAGACCAAGTAAGCTCCATTCTTTACCCCCTTCTAGGAAAAGGATCATCGGGGTCACTTCACAACCATTTGTTGATTCATATTTGATAAGTGACTTCCATATACTGGGTCTCCTCCCATTGTTGAAAATCCGTAAAGAGTAGGGAGTTTTAGCTGAATTAACAATGGGCTAAGTCTCCATTGTTGCCCTTTGCTTAATAGTTGTCCCCTTTAGGAATTCCCTTTAGGTCCCTTGCTAGCTTGAGCGGCAATAGGGCCAAAGAATCCATTTGCAACTACTATGATGATAAGGGCGATGAGGGGTTTGAGAAAGAACTCATATGGGGAGTGATTGTTGAGCGATGGAACAGTACACTCCATCATCACGTTCATGCTGTAGGGATCTACCTGAACCCCATATTTTCTTACTAGTGTAGTTTCTTATTTGATGGTGAGTTCATGGATGGATTCTTCACTTGTGTTCAGAAGATGGTGCCATCTCCAACATAACATGCAGAAATCTCCAAAGAAATGGAGATATACAGGATGGCAGGTGGCACATTTAGATTTGACATGGCCATCCATGATAGCAAAACCAATATGCCAGGTAAGCTTTAGTTTATTAATATTTCAATTTAAATTTCATTGTCTCTTCATAATTTGCTTGAACTTTCAAATTTCATTTTTTTCTTATGTTTATCTTATTTGTTGTAGATGCATGGTGGAGAAGCTATGGTGGCTGAGTACCCATTCTCCAAAGGCTTGCCATTCAAGTGCTTAACCAAACATGTAGCTCTTTCAGATGCGAGCGCAAAATTAAAAAATTACACACCAAGAAGTGCAACAGGTTAAAAATATTCCAATTAATTTTTTGAATTCAATCAAATAATAATATTTTATAATAATTAATTTCTGACCCTTTTACAGGTTGGAGTCTCAGTGACTCAATGACATGGTCTACGTCTACTACAATCTTTGATGGTAGGTGAGACAACTCGAGAAGACACATGATGTGGAGGCCATCTCATTAGATGTGATTGACACCACTGTTGCGTGGAGGGTTGAGGCCAAGAGGCCTTTCATGGAGTCAGCCCTTGATTGGTTAGAGGAGGTAGTGGAGGGGGTAGAAACTACAAAAGAGGAGGAGGAAGAGCAATAGGAGGAGGAGTTGACACCACCTACCATGGTCACCAGTGGAAGACGTGGTCTACCTCCTATAGCTCCTAGTTCTTTAGCTTCTAGAGCACAACAATGTCCATTTCCAACCCCAACGCTTTCTTCATCTGGAGGGAAAGCTGTTACATTTTCTCGCAAGAGGGGCAGAGGAAATCAATAGTATTAGTTGTTTGGTTCATTTCATTGTATATGATATTATGACTTATGATATGAGATACATTATTATATTTTTTGTTGATATTTTGAGGCTGAGTTGGGACTCAGGACTTAGTTTTTAGGGCATGATTCACTATTATGTGTGATGTAACACTAGACATGATATTACACATCTTATATATTAGTTCTCTTTTCATATTTGTGTCAATGGATTTATTTTATGTCGTGGATGCTCTAGATATTAAAAAATTTGAATTTTTTGTATTTGCCGATTGTTACCGATCTTTCCCGATTTTTACGATTGTTTCCAATTTCCGACCCTCGCTGATTTAATTTAATCCGATTGGGATGTACAAACACTGATATATATATATATATAATATATATATATAGAGAGAGAGAGAGAGAGAGAGAGAGAGAGAGAGAGAGAGAATGACCATGGCTGAACAGTCATGTCCGTTCGCTAGGATGTAACACAAATACATATAGCATCAAATAAGAATATTATTATTATTATTGTTGTAAGTGACACTTAATTTATTATTATTATTATTCTTAATTAATTTATTTAATGTTATATATATGTGTCACATCTTAACTAAGGGATGTGTCCTATCTAACGGACTTGATTGTTCAACCATGGTGACTAGCAATGCGTTTGACATTTTCTTTTGGCCAAACATAATTTTTTGGACTTTCCTCTAATTATGGTCCTTGATTGCAATATGTCCTTGGCAAAAAAAAATAAATTCAGAATTCTATTCAAGATTTTTTTTTTTAATTTTGTTGCTATATGAAAAGAAAATATGCTGCAAATTAAGAAATTCAGAAATCAAGTAAAAGGAAAAAAGTGCACACAGATCGAATAATTGAGTAGAGTAAACCCTATATATATATATATATATCTATGTATATATATATGTATATAATAGTCATCAATTTCATTTGTTATTCCTTGATCTGCTATCTAGGAAATGTCTCCAGAATAGATCAAACGGCCAGGCATATCACTGCCATTAAGCTTGCACATCTTTGAAATTGGTGTCAACTTTGTATGGCAATGGTAACAAGGTTTCAACAATTTTAATCAAAAGCGTATCTAAGCGAATCACGGAGAGCCATATTGTCAATAACTTTGAATAGTGATAACCAATCCAAGACAACTGATAGTTGCGAAATCAAGAGTTGAAACTATTGTTGTGTGTGCCTAATTAGAAGTTGAGGCTGTCTATCCTGATCATACTGATACTACCAGTTGCTGAACCATGGACAACTGCACACAACAAGGAAGTTGACTTCTTAAAGGGGAAGAGATTCACCAAATAAGAATTATTGCATCTCATACAATTGCCATGCCTAAGGATATACCTGCAGCTGTTGCTATCCTGGGGTAAAATCACATGGAAAATGTCTTAGGGTGTTGAAGCTGGCAATCCAATCGCCACTGATTTGGATAATTTGCATTCATGTTTCAAGAAGCAGATTGTGCTGCTGCCATTACAGTACCCCTAAAACAATGAGTTACATAGGATTCATTTTGTCAAGATGGAACGATATCCATTTGAAATACATGATAAAGACATAAAAGACATACCTTTTAAATATACAGTCGTGCTTGCTCAAAAATTGCTTTATGAAAGGATAATAAATTATGTGGTGATATATTGAAGATTTATATAAGGATAATAAAAAAAGAGTGATAAAAAAGGAGATCATTGAATATTCTCACCATACAATATAAAAGAGTCTTACTAGTAGATGGGGAGAAATTTGATTCAAATATCATACAAGCTTGTATCATTACTTGGTGGAATAAGGAGGTATCAATCGCCGATGAAAAGGAAATTTTAAACAAATATGTTTAATAGTATAATCAGTATATTTGAGTAAAAATAATAACCTCTTGCAAATCAAAATAAAAGGTTTATACCTCTTTGAGTGGTAAGTAGATCTTCAAGTATATATAATCACTTTAATATAGAAAAAGGTAATACAGCAACAATGATCCTTGGTATTAGCATACCAACTAATTATTGAATAAGAAGTCGTGAACCACACACATATCTCAGAATATGTTTTGCTGCAACCCAATGCACATGCCGGGGCTCAACCAAGGATTGGCTCAATTTGTTCAGAACATAACAAATGTTAGGCCTAGTGTTCACAAGATAGTTCAACGAGCCAATCAATTTGAGATACATAGAGGGATCAATCAAATCAGAATCACAGTCCTGGGTCTTTTTCAAATTTGTCACCATAGGAGTGTCCATGGACTTGTAATCCATCATGCCAAATCTCTGAAGGATTTAATAGTATATTTTCCTTGGCCAACAAAGATTCCATCAGGCTTTTGTGAAATTTCCAATCCCAAATAGTAATGCATAAGACCAGGATCCTCCTTTTCAAATTCAGAAACCAACTCCCTCTTACATTGGAAAATCAAAATTTCAGTCCCTGTCAGAAACAAATCATCTACATACAATAGCAACATCAAGGGCTCACCTTCAACAACTTTGAAATACGAGTTCCGATCAGCATCACTCTTCTTGAAGCCAAGACTCAATAAATAACCATCAACGTGAGAGTACTATGCATGATGACCCTACTTCTGCCCATACAGGGCTTTCTTCAATTTGCAAACCTGGGATTCTCTATCATGGACCTCAAAACCTGGAGGTCGTTCAATATAGACTTCCTCTTCAATGAACCCATTCAGAAAAGCAGTCTTGACATCCATTTGATTCAATGTCCAACCTGTAATAGAAGCAAGAGCAATGAGAGATCTAATAGAGGCATACCTGGCAATGGAAGCAAACATGTCTTCATAGTCCTCTCCCTCATTTTGGGAGAACCCACGAATCACAAATCTAGCCTTGTACTTTTCAACACTTCCATCAACAACATGCTTGATTTTATAGATCCACTTTGAAGACACAACGGACTTTCCTTTAGGTCTTGGTGCGATTTCCCAAGCATCGATCTTTAATATAGATTTATATTCTTTAGTCATAACATCTTTCCGAACTTGTTCCTTAACTACTTCTTCATAGGTGGATGGCTCAAATTTAATGATCCTGCACATCAGAGCTGTATAACCAGAGTATCTTTTTGGTTTCTTACTTTCTCCGAAGGTCCCACAAGCTACAACATGTCCTTCAGCTTCCTTCAATGTTCTTTCAAGCCAGGCAGGTCCCTTTCTAGTCTCAGGTACAATGGCTGTGGGATATTCAACAAGTTCACGATCATCAAATTCTTCATGAGGATATTGATCCATCAGTTCAGGTTCTTTAGACTTCGATTCTACATTCTTTGGAGCCACCTATATTTCATCATTAGAGTCCACGTGTGAACCCTTTGACTTCCAAAAAGAAACATCTTCATCAAAGATAACATCCCTGCAAGTTTCAATATAACATTGTCCTGGTACATAGATGCTGAAGGCCTTTGAATCTTCATTGTAGCCAACAAAAGTTCCTTTTCTCCCGGAAGGTTCCAATTTAGTCCTTTTCTCCTAGGGCACATGAACATAAACAGGACAACCATAAATTATTAAATGTTAAATATTTGGTCTCTCACCTGTGAAGACTTCTTCCAGAGTCTTGTAGTCCAAGATTTTATTTGGGCATCTATTTTGAACATAAACAAATTTTCTTGCTGCTTCTCCCCAAAGAAACATAGGGAGCTCTTGATCATGAAACATGGCCTTGGTAGCTTCCATAATAGTCCTGGTTTTTCTTTCGACTGTTCTATTTTGTTGAGGATAGTAGTAACTATTAGCTCCCTCTTAATTCCAACATCCTTGCAGAAATCAATTAATTCCTTGGATACATATTCTCCACCATTATTAGAACTCAAGGTGTTTATCCTTCTTCCTGTAGCATTTTCAACTTGTGCTTCAAATACTTGATCCTTGAACTTTAGAAGATAAATTTGTGTTTTGCGTGAATAATCATGAATGAGAGTGACATAATACAAGTTGCCACCCAAGGTTTTATCAGACATAGACCCACAAACATAAGAGTGCGCAAGATCTAAGGTTCCTTTGGGTCTATTATCACTGCTAGTACATCTTCCTTTCACAATTTTCCCATGGGCACATCCCTTGCAAACACTATCATGATCAACGTTGATTTCTGACACACCTTTAACAAAATCTTTCATTATAGTGAAAGCTTTATAGTGAATATGAGCGTACCTTTGATGCCATAGCTCACGAAGATCAGTGGTGTTATGTAGCAAAGCTTGAATTGAATGTCCAAGGAGACGATATAGGCCTCCAATTCGCAGACCGATGACCTTGGCAGCTTCAAAAGAGGTGTCCTTCTTCCATACTAGAACTTGTCTATAAATAAAAGTAATTCTATACCCTTTGTCTTCAAGAGACGAAATGGACAACAAATTCTTCTTCAAACCAGGAACATATAAAATATTGTTAATGGATACATTACTTCCAGAATCCAATTGGAAGGATGATGAGCCAATCCCTTTGAATTCATATTTACCATTATCTCCAAGTTTAACTCTTTGAGCAATCTTATTTTCAACCTATTCAGAGAGATGATCACTGTCAGACCAGGCAGTAACTCCATAAGGCAAAATGATTCGACTGTATTATTCCATCAGGTAGGTCTTCATTATATACATGAGGGAGAGACTGTTCAGTTTGTCTCCCAATGACTGTTCATATTTCCTATTTATTTATTTACATAAATTCACCCAATCACAAGGATCAGGTGTCAACATTCCCCCCCTTAATTTGAAGGGATGTTGGTGAGCCAAGCATCATTCTGAATCGTTCAAGCTTTTCTCTTCCAAGCACTTTGGTGAAGATGTCTGCAATTTGCTCATTTGTGGAACAATGATGGAGATGGATTGTTTTGGCCTCAACATGGTGTCGAATCAGATGATATTTAGTATTGATGTGCTTCGTTCGATCATGGAACTTTGGGTTCTTGGCCAACTTTATTGCAAAGGTATTGTCAATCATGAGTGGAGTTGATTGTACTTGTTTTACCTGCAAATCTTCAAGAATTTTCCTGAGCCACACAATTTCTTTTGTTGCTTCAGCTGCTGCCACATATTCTGCTTCTATTATGGAATCTGCTGGGACTGATTGTTTGCGTGATCTCCAGGAGACAACTCCTGATCCAAGACTCATAGCATATCCTGAAGTTGATACCCCAGTTTCTTTGTCTCCATCGAAGTCTGAATCTGAGTATCCAATCAAACTGAAGTCGTCCACTTGTGTATATTTGATTCCAAAGTCTTGAGTTCCCTTCAAGTACTTTAGAACTCTTTTTGCAGCAGACCAATGTCCCTCACAAGGCTTTGTCATAAACCTGGAGAGGATTCCAACAGCAAACGAAATGTCTGGTCTGGTAGTAGTTAGGTAGTTGAGACTTCCTACAAGCTGTCTATGCTTTGTTGCATCCTCAAATTCTTTTTCTTCAATAGATGTGAGCTTTAAGTTTTGTTCCATTGGAGTAGTAAGAGGATTGCACTCTGTCATGCAAAACCTGTTCAATAGATCTCCAATGTATTTCTTTTGAGAAAGAAATATGGACTTTGGATGTTGGGTTACTTCAATGCCAAGATAGTAATGAACATGGCCCAAATCAGTCATTTCAAAACTTTTCCCCAATTCCTTCTTTATGGATGCAATGTAGCTTTCATTATTCCCTGTCATCAAAAGATCATCTACATATATGATATATCACAAGATATACAACTGTTTTGCCAACTTTCTTGACAAATAAAGTTGCATCATTAAGATCAAAATGTTTGAAATTGAGTTTCAGAAGATGCTCAGTTAGTTTTTCATACCGGGCTTGCGGTGCTTGTTTGAGGCCATACAAGGACTTCACAAGTTTGCATACTTTATGTTTATGTCCTTTCACAGCAAATCCTTCAGGCTTGGGACATAAAAACATTCTCTTTTAGATCTCTCCATTCAAGAAAGCAGTTTTTTACATCCATTTGATGGACTTTCCAACCGTTTTGAGCTGCTAGTGCAAAGAGTGTCCGGATGTGTGGCCCATTTTGTTGTGGGGGCAAAAGTCTCCTCATAATCGACCCCTTCCTTCTGTGCAAACCCTTTTGCCACAAGCCTAGCTTTGTGCTTGTCAAGTGAGCCATCAACTTTATTCTTGTTCTTGTAGACCCACTTGCAGCCAATTGGTTTGGTTCCTAATGGAGGATCAACCAGCTTTCAAGTGTCGTTCTTTATGAGGGCATCATACTCCTTTTGCATCGCTTCTTTCCATTCATCATAAGAAGTAGCTTCTTTGAAGGAAGTTGGTTCAAAATCTATAGACAAGTTCGATTCACAATCATAAGAAATATCCATATCAACAGGTGAATTAGAGTCATCTACATCACCTCCATTTTGCCGGTTTGAATTTCTGGTTCTTGTCTTTCCAACTTCATCAGGATGTACACTTTCAGTTGTCTTTGTCAGCCACTTTGGGGGACCTTTCCTAGATGGTCTAGGCTGCTCCGTTGATTGAGTTGGGACTGAATCAAGATTGAGTCTCCCAATTCTATCAATTACATCACTTAAAGCATCATCCGTTGTTGGAGTTTCATGTGGGGGAGAGTGTTCTTTAGAAGAAGATTCCACATGTTGATCTAGTATAGGAATCCCCCCTTCCAGATGTGCAATCTGATTATCAAATTCTTGAAATGATTTTTCTTTTGCGAATCTATCCAAGAGATTAAGTTGCCGCTCAATAACATTGTCAGTTTTGGATGATTCAAGAAAAATTACATCTCTAGATAGAACAAACTTTTTATTTACTTCATCATAGAGACGGTATGCTTTGGAGGTGTTTGAATATCCTAGGAAGATACACTTACAACTTCTAGCACCAAGTTTATTTCTATGTACCTTTGGTATCAAAGCATAACAGGTGGAACCAAAGACCCTAAGATGTTTTACCGAAGGAACATGTCCATACCACATTCCATAAGGAGTCTTGTTTCTTATAGCATTAGATGGACATCTATTCTTTATATATGCAGCACACAGAACAACATTAGCCCAAAACATTATCTTTACATTTTTGAAGAAAAGCATGGATCGTACCATATTTAAGATTGTCCTATTCATTCTTTTAGCTACACCATTCTGTTGGGGATTATAAGGCACAATTGTTTGATGTTTGATCCCATGTTGGCGAAGATAGTTATCAAATTCATTTGATGTGTATTCTTTTCCATTATCAGTGTGAATAGACCCAATATGAGATTGTGCATCATTTTCAATCCATTTATGAAAATTCTTGAATGTTAGGAAAGCATCAGATTTGTTCTTCAATAAATAAACCCAACACATTCTGGTGTAGTCATCAATAATGTCATGATATATTTATTTCCATTTGCAGAAGAAACAGGCATTGGACCACATAAATCTGAATGAATAAGTTCAAGCTTCCTATGTGCTCTTGAATGTGAATCATGAAAAGACTGTTTGCTATGCTTTCCTAGAATGCAAGCATCACATTGCTTAAGTTTCCTAGGAATTGTAGGCAAACCATCAACACCATTTTTCTTCAACAAGCGGAGACTATCATAGTTCAAATGTCCAATTCTAGCATGCCATAATAAACATGATGGAAGTGTACCTTCATGATGAGAATTGTATGAGAAATGTTGTGCATGAGCAGAGGTTCCTTGCAGCTTGATAAGCCTTTCTTCTTCTATTCCCCTCATGACAAGTGAGTGGTCAAATGCTTTTCTTACCTCAAGCTTGCCATCAAACATATGAATGGAGTGACCCTGCTGGCGGATGTACACCAAGGACAGCAAGTTTCTCTTGCTGTGGGAGATATAGAACATGATCCAGAAGAAAGTCTGGAAGACCAGGCAGTTTAAGCCTGATTGTGCCAAGCCCTGAGGGCTTGATTTTTGATTGATATGCAAAGTATACTGCTCCATCAACATTTTCAGTGAAATCTTCAAAATAATCTTTTCTATGAGTCATGTGACAGTTTGCTCCTGAATCAAGCAACCAATCATTTTTCCAGGAAGCAAGTGAAGCATTAAACAAATCTTCAATTACTCCAATGTTACATTGTGCCTCAATATAGTGAGCGGATTCAGGTGCTTTACCTTTGTCTGTATCATCATTTTTACCTTTCTGTTGGTTTCTTCTCTGCTCAATTTTGTCCCATGGTAGCCTGCATGTAGAGGCATCATGTGATCCATTTCTTTTGCAGCGAA
>APFE030031703.1:2837-24871 GCA_000404065.3 Pinus taeda
TCAGATCTGAGTTGTATTGTGTGTAAAAGAGGTGGAGATACTTGTGAGAAGTATTATGCTGTGTAATGTTACATGACTCAATCATTAATATACAGATAGTTGGGGTTTTTAGCGAGATGCTTTCCCCGGGATAAATACTGTGTTAATGTGTGAATGCTCTTGATGTTTTATTGTTATTGATGCTGCTATATTGATGATCAACGTAGAGGAGCTTATGTATTGTGTATGTTTTCCGCAATAGTACATGATCAGGATAATCTATGTTGAATATGTGTTAAATTATTCAAAATTTCTACAACAAGTAGTTAGTAATAATGTAATGGGCCCATGGCATTAGATAGATGATATTGAGGGAACCATGGTAATGACCCATGGTATTGTATGTATGAGGCCTATATAGAGGCTAGAGACTCCACATTAAGGGAGGTCAAGGATTATTGTATGAATAGGCATATGGCTTGTGGAGTGTTCTCCTTCCTTAAGGAGTGAATGTATGGTGTTGCCCTACCTTAAGGGTTTAACATTAATAAAAAGAAGCATTTCTATCTATTTCTCTTTTATTGTTTATGGGTTTATTTGCATTATCTTATATTTTCAGATCAGATCTATAATAGATGTGAGGAATGAGCTCTGCAATGTTCAGTTGATGAGTTTTGATAACATCTAGGTTGTGACATGCATGCCACAAATCTAGGGGAAGCGACACTTGGTGGGAGGTTTCCAAATTGCTCCTTGCATGTAACCTCCAACTGCTAAACAAAGATCCCCAAAAAAAGGAATGCCTTTTCATACTGCCTTGGGAGAAGTAACCCATGCATGCAAGTCTGTTTTGCTCAATCTCGGAGGGAGCTGGTCAACTTAGCTGCACATGTAAGAGACTGCTCGACTGCTGGAGAAAAATGCGCATTTCTGGCTAGGAGCTGGGCTAGCTACCCAGGAGATTTGTGAAATTCCTAGGTAGAGCAGCTGACTACTACCCAAATTTGCACAAATCCTGGGCTAAACAACTTGTTGCTGGGAAAATTTGCGCAAATCATGCTGGGAGGGTTGGCTGATAGGATTATACAATCTTGGAGCCCAGCAGGAAATCAGAGAGGATTGTACAATTATTGGAGGGAAGGCTGGTTTCCCTCCAGAAATGCACAATTTTCAAGGAAAGCTGCTTAGCCTACAGCTGGACCAAGTCCGAGTGAGTAGCCTATGAGGGGAATGGATCAACTGTGATCGACAGGATGTCATTGTGCGAGGAAAAAACTTGAAGCTTGAGTACTTGACGAAACAAGACAAGGTGCTATGTAAGGTTGGTAGGGAGGCTCCAAAATAGGTTAAGGAATTTTTTTGGAGGATGGTTGTAGCCACTACAACACTTGGTGGCACACTGGTAGAACTCTAGCTCTTTGAATGGACCTTGTTCGTCAAAAGCAAGTCTAACACCTCTGGAAGTATTGTATAGTTCTCAGCTCATCTTGGCTTCACACTAGTTTGATTGTAAGATGTAGCATTTGCTAGACTCTTGGTTGATTGACACACATTCCAAGCCAAGGCAACACAATTGTTTTGATTGGGGTTGAGGGGTATATATTAGGTTCATAAGTAGTATAGTCATCAGAGCCTTATTTTCATCTCTTATGTTGCTCCATTGCTATCAGGCCTCGATAGTACTCCAGTGGAGTCACATAAGAACACAAGCATGGCTTCATTGCCAGAGAGCCTAGTCAGTACCCCTGTGGAGTTACTTGAATCACCTCCCTGCGTAGGAATCCTTTCTCTTCTTTCACCTTATTCATTTTTCGTTTTGATTTTTTTTTTTTTTGACTTTTGATTTTTTTCATTTTCACTGTGCATAACACTTATTCATTTCAGAGGCGGAAGAGGGATCCTGACTTATTAACAGCAGAAGAGATTTTTCCATCAGAGAAGTATATTATTATATCTCTGACATGCCACTTAAGGTTTTCCCCCTCACCTTACTCTACTTGACTGAGATGACAAGGGTTGACCCAAAAACAATCGACTAGAGAAGGTGACACTAGTTAGCGTGCAAGCGTTGTGTTTACACCAAGGTTCACTTTGAATAGTACATCTTTTCCTTCAACATATCATGGACTAAAAATAACAAGCTCATCATACATAGGCAAGATGATAGATAACCAAGTAGTGATAACTGTACAAGCCCTCTTGTACTTTACACAACTTGCTTCAAGAGTCATACATGGTTTCATGCAAAACTAACCTATGAACGAAACAAGCGAATGAACTGACAATCAACAAAGAAAAGAAAGAGTAGAAGAAAAAATGAAAGCGAAGCAAGTAAACAAATAAGCAAGAAAAAAAATAAGCAAACAAAGCATGTAAGAAAACAAGCACGCAACCAAACAATTGAAAGAAAACACTATTCCTACTCCTACGGTAATGGTACATGGGCTTGATCACGTGAAGTGATACTTCCAATGCAGCCACTGATGCATTGGTAGACCCATGTTGGTGAAGGCTTGGTCCACGAGCAACCTAGTTGTGCGAACCAGCAAGCAAGAAAGATATAACAATGAAGACAACCACACTTCGTGATTCACCAACAGGACATAAGTGAGTGCATGTGCATGACAAGCAGTCCGCGGACTTATCATGGCGTTGTGTGACACTACGTCTAACTTTGAAGCATAAGCACACTCTTAACTATGACATGCAAGAAAACGAAAGAAACAAAGATAACTTGCGATGCGCATGTGTGCTTACAATGTAAGACTACTCCAATGCATGAGCAATGGGATCGTGTAGTTCGAGTGGAGGAAGTAAAATCTGAGTGTTGGATTGATATTGAGTGTATAAAGATGAGTGATGAGGAGCCTATAGTGTTTGAACAATTTCCTGATTGGAAGCGAAACCAAACTCAAGACAGCGAGGGCTTGACATAACCATCAGCTCGGGTTGAAGTGCCTCGATGGTCTGTGGGGTTTTGACTTCATTGATAAATGGATCTTCATAGGCCAGTGGCTTAGACATATTAACAATGAGAGAATCAACATCGTGATCGGATGATGAGGTGAAGAGATCATGACAACCAAGATCAGAAAATTCAGGATGTTGGTTGACGTCCTCATGGTTGGATGAATCACATAGAGGGGTAGATGAAAAGCGAGAAAACTCACCCTCTATGTTTTTAGAAAAGACAGATGAAGGATCAAGTGGATTTTCAACAAGTAACTTATCCTTTCTATTGTCGAATGATGGACTAACATCCAGTGACTCCTGTGAGTGATCAACAATGGGTGCATCCATGGATGAAGATACACATGCAAATTCATGGATGGCAGGTTCACCAAAGAGGTTAGGAAAGAACAGAGGGGACTCGAACAAAAGGAAGTCATCCTTCGCCTAGTGTTGATGTTCAAGCTCCCACTCATACTCTTCATGAATGACAACGCATGTTGGTTTTGCAACATCGACTCCATCAGTGGATTGTTCCTTGTTCACAATAAGTGGAGAGTCTAGAATGGATGAACACAAGACAACATCATTCGGAGGAACACCTGAGTGCGAAGAAAAGAATGCATATGAGAACTCGAAGGACTCACAACCAAATCTATGTGAAAATCGAGCGGAGTGATGTTGGGAGAGTACAAAGGATGAACAAGTGTGTGAGCATGATCCTCAACATCACTGGGTATTGGTGGAGTTGCTAAATGAGAGGGAGGTGGATAGTCAGTTGAGATAGTGCTTGCTCCCACATGAGATTACACAGTTCCATCAATGAATAATGTTGAGCAAGGTTCCTCTTGGGACAGGCAGATTTCTTAGGGAAATACTCAAACCAGTCATAAAGATAAGAAGATTTCATCTGGCCCTTCGGAGCTTGAAACTACAAGTCACGAAAGTGCTACCAAAAATCAATAATGGATTCATGCAGAGCCCTCCTTTGTTGTAACAGTTTCCGATCAAGATAGTCTGGATCAAAATGATAGAACTTGGCTTCAATGAGATCATATAAGTGCTCAAATGAGTGCACAGTGTCAACCGGTAGGTTGAGAACCCAATGAAATGGAGATTCACAAAGTGTTTATGCAAGAAGCAAACCGGCCTGTTCATCACAAAACTCATCTTCTGCATAAATCATGAAAATAAAGTTATATAAGTGCTCAAGCCCGACCACTTCACCTTCACCATCATACATGTGAGTGGACAAGAGATCGAAAAGCTTCCCCAATATGGAGACATCTTCACGATTTGAAAAACACCTCGGTGGAAGAAGAGTGCAAGACTCCATGAAAGATATGCAAAGGTTCAAAACTGGATGAGAGGACACAACTTGTCATCAGGCCCTCCTTCTAGTGCCAAAAATGTTGGCGGAGCTAGACCCGCCAACATGTCAAGGGGGTCTCTCTGATAAGAAGTCCCAATTAGACCTCAAACCATTTGGTGTAGGAGTCCCAACAGTGGGTTGTAAGGTAATGCCTTGACCGCGATGTTGCAAAAAGGCAAGTAGAATAACTCTGTTAGTAGCAAGGGTGTGACTTATGCAGTGTGTCAAGGAAGGTGTATGAGAGGTTCCAACACTTCGAAGGGGGAAGGAGGTGAAGGTGAGTTCCAGGTTGAAAGGGATCAATCCCAACTCAACTAGGAACACACAACACAAAGGATGTGCATACATTTCAATGGAGCAGTCCACTCGGATGCGACAATCACATCATACGAGGTAAGATAACATGTACAACACTCATGGATTAGTCCGAGACGAGTGCGGCAGTTGTTATGGCTAGGTTCAAGTGAAAGGTCTATCTGATGTCTGGTAGAGCAGTCAACATAGATGGTGACAACATTAACAACATATGTAGCACATTAACAACAAGATTCATATAATTCCATGTGAATCAGTTCATACACAAGTATGTAAGTTAAACAATCATATATCGTTAAAGCAACCGAAGCAGTCCAACTACAATAAAAACATATGCATGAAAATGTGTTGGCTCTTATTATATAAAGAAGTGTAAGTCATAATCATACAATACATCCATGTAAACCTACTAGCCCCAACAGTGGAACGTTACAATCACATTTGCCTACTCCTCCAAAGAGATGTACTAGCTCTGTGTAGTGGAGAAGCCAAGGCGCGTTACAATACTGTCCAAGCCTTCTTCAAGATAGCCTTAGTAGAAGCTTGGTTGACCAAAAGCCCATACAATAAGTTATGAGGGACTATTTATAGCAAAGGGTGGGGTGGCCCTTGACATTCCCCTCTTTGACAGTTCAACTACCCTCATGACTCTTCACCTACTCTATGACTGTTACATCCCACTGTTGACACTTGACTTACACTTGACATGACTCAACATTACAATGCACATGTGCTCATGTGAGACAACATGGCTTAGGCAAGCCTTGCAAGACATCACTAACAATCGGGCCACTGTGGTGAGACCAACTCTTTGACATGCTTGTGATGGTGAAGTTCGTGAGTTGATGCCAAGCTTGGTTGTTCGTGATGGTGTGCATGCACCTCATGGTGACATCTTGTTGAATAAAAATCTTGCTTTCGTTGTAACCAGTGCATTGGTTCGACCCCTTCATCCAAATCGTCTACTAACATGTGCATGGTCTTCTTGGATGCGGCTAAACCAGTAGCACACCGATGCATAGTGTTCATGCTGATCTGCAAGTGTGTACTGGTGGTCATGTGCATCAACTTGTTGAAGTACCCATTCAGCTCCAGTTGGAATTGCTTCTTGTCTTCGCCTTGGTTAGTGTGTTGAATGGATTGGATTGCATGCATGCACATAATGACATGCATGTTGTTGAAACCCTTGCATGCGATCAGCCACACTGCTCACCATGTCTTCTCTATGTTAGCTGTTGGGATGGATCTTTAACTTATCCGGGTGCAGTTTCATCCGTGAGCGCACGTTGCGCAACTGCTGTTCCTAATCCTATTGCAACTCATTTGTCTGTCTGTGCAGCTTTATGTTCTTCCTGAGTTGCTGCTTCATCACATGAAATTCCTTCTTTGTTACATCTTCTGCCTTCATGCGATCTTCATGGTGCACTATCACTCCATATCTCGAGTCTCCAAGTTGCTTTCATCATCAATGGACCTACTTGGGCTTGCAACCCTGTTCCGCCTTCGTGTTGTCAACAACCCTCCTCTTTCATTCATTGCATTTGGTATGATGTCTTCAGTTACTGTTCATGATGCTACTCGCTGTGATGTTGTCGCTTGATGTCCTTGTCTACAAACAACTTGATGTCTTTGTGAGTAGGAAAGCTCATAGATACTTGATTGAATGCATCCCCAAGCGTGCTCTGAACGGTGTCCTCATCTATGCTCTCCTAGAAACCATTGTACCTATACTACTGAGAGGCATATGAACACCTACGATACCTGGAGACATGGAAACACTCATAGCAAGAAATCTGTCAGTCAAAAAAAAAATGAACATGAGAACTGACTTGCAACATATCTGGGTGAATGATCATGAAGGTTGCGCAATTTCGGTTGAAAGGTCGAGAGACCGACTGCCAAGACTACTCAAGGTATATTCTTGGCTTCTGGGAGATTGGTTGACTGTTGGAACTATGCAATGCATAGTCCATTCTGGCTGCCATATGTTGGGATTGCACGATGCGCAATTCCAACTGGGAAGGACTACTGGCCTAGGGACAGATCTGCGCAATTTCTTGGGCCAAGAAACCACTGTCCTCTAGAAATGCACAAAACAATCCTAGAGGCCAGTGCTTGGTAGGAATGCACAAATATAGAGAGGAAGGTGAGCCTTCCTTTCCCAGATTGCGTAATGCAGCCTTGGTGAAGGTAAAGCCTGCGCCAATGTTGGCCTGACTCGCCGACGGGCGATTGAAAGCAAGTAAGTCAGTGAATGCATGGCAAAACTAAGTGATAGAAGAAGTGATTGATAGTGCATGCAAAACATGAATGAAATATTTAGCAAACATATCAACCTGCAAGTGGGTGAGGCAGTTCACCGGTTGGGCAAACGTCTGTGCAAAACAGTTTCATGCATGCAACAACAGTGAGATAGCAATGAAAACTGAAACATAGCTAGGAAAATCTAGTATATATGTAAATGACAGAAAGCATTCAAAGAAATGAAGAAAACCATACTCCTACTAGCAAAAACAAAAAAAGTGACAGAAATGTAGCACAAGGCATGGAAAGCGGGCTTACCCCTAAAAAACAGAGCTGAATGTGCCAACTGCTCCTATATGTGATGTGGGATGTCAAAGATGCAAGGTTGATGTGAGGAATGAGCTCTGTAGTGCCCGGTTGATAACATCGAGGTTGTGACATGCATGCCACAAATCTAGGGGAAGCGAAACTTGGTGGGAGGTTTCGGAATTGCTCCTTGCATGTAACCTTCAACTGCTAAACATAGATCCTTGAAACAAGGGATGTCTTTGCATGATGCCTTGGGAGAAGTAACCCATGCATGAAAGTCTGTTTTGATTAGTCCTGGAGGGAATTGGTCAACTCAGCTGCACCTTCAAGAGACTACTCGACTACTAGAGAAAAATGAGAATTTCTGGCTGGGAGCTGGGTTGGCTTCCTAGGAGATTTGTGCAATTTCTAGGTAAAGTAGTTGAATGCTACCCAGATTTGCGCAAATCCTGGGATGAATAGTTTGTTGTTGGGAAAATTTGCGCAAATCCTACTAGGAGGGTTCGCTAGCAAGATTGTGCAATCCTAGAGCCTAGCAGGCTGTCAGAGAGGATTGCACAATTCCTGGAGGGAAGGCTGGTTTCCCTCCAGAAATGTGCAATTTTCAAGGGGAAACTGCTCAACCTGCAACTGGACCAAGTCTAGGTGAACAACTTGTGAGGGGAATGGATCAACTGTGATTGACAGGTTGCCATTGTGCGAGGCAAACAATTGAAGCTTGAGTACTTAATGAAGCAAGACAAAGTGTTGTGTAAGGTTGGTAGGGAGGCTCCAAAACAGGATAAGGAAAAATTTTGAAGGGTGTTTGTAGCCGCTACAACAAAAAGATACATGGAAAAATATGAGGAAAACAAAAGTAATATACTAAAGGGTTCATTTAAGTAATTTTTTCTTCATTTCAAGGTCTCCAGGAACATTGATATTTAAGGTCTCATTTACAAGTCATTTTCTTTGGCTAGGGATATCTATTGAATTACAATATTGAACTTTAACATGGATTTCCATTATGAAACAATTTTCATTTTCCTAATAGATGTTGAATGAAAGTATTGGTACAAATATTTTTCAAGCTAATATCCCATTCTACCTCCAGTATAGAATGACATTATTTTGAAGTTAATGTTGGATATTAACGAGAGATTCAATCACAGTTCATCAGAGAAAACCTCACTCATATTCACCACTAACACAAGTACAACATTGAGCCAGAGAGAAATAGGAAATGATTGTAAACATAAATATGGAACAAGGCACCTTTGGTACATTTCACGAAATTTAAAATCTATAGAGGATTTCAAGCACTATCCCTAATCATTTTTCATGGTTATCATTTTTTAGATCTTTAAAAAATCCTAAAAAATAGAGCCACGATATTTATACTTTTGATTTCTTTGATTTGCTAAAAATATGGAACAAATTTTTATACCTTTGATTTATTTGATTTCCTGAAAATAAGGAAACAGGGATAAAAATTGGAAGTATTACCACCAATAGAATATTAATGGATAACCAAGTCTAAGATACTTAGATATCATCAAGAAACTTGGCAACAACCATCCACTAGTTATTGGAAATCTATGTACATTCTGAGAAGTAATCCAAAACCCTGAATTGAGTTGAAACAAGTGATCGATATACACATATACAACTATAAAAACAAAGGGACTAAAATGGATATACTTAAAAATTATCTCCAAATATTGCTCAATGCTAAAGTCTAGATTTCAAATGCCATGGAAAAATCACAACCTTGGTAGTGATAAGCATTGACTTGAAGATGTTGATTGTCTCTCATTCCTAACCACAACAGGATGAGCGAATTGGAAGGATACAAGGACTACTTGGTTCTACAGAACTAATATCAAAAGTAGAAAATGAGTATATGTCACACCGAATCGTTCTTGGCGAGACGTGCCTCATGACAAAAGCCATTTTTGTGCAAAGATACAAGAATTTATGTTTCAAAGGGATTATGCTGAGAACAATAAAACAAGTAAAGGCTGATGGCATCAAACTCTAGCTAGCTACCTACATTGTTTCTGGAAAAATTCACATCGATATCTGACGGAAGTGCACCACCAACCTCAGCCACTATCTTTTCACTTCAAAGAGACCAGGCATGGTCAAAGTGGTTTTCTGTTTCTGTGGGTGGATCCAAAAAAAAAAAAAATTGAATTGCCTTCCATGGATAGTTGAAATCATAGATTTATGTTTTACCAAATTTGGACCAATATTGCCCTAAAAATGGTTTTTGTTTTTCAACTTCTCATCAGAATGAAACCCAAATGGGATTCAACAAACAATCATAACTACAATAAAATTACACTAAAAGTACAAGTTGTGATGGATTGAAAGAGTTAAATAAAGTACCCATGGGTTTCCCAATGGTGGACTGGAAGTGGGTCTCTAAAAGCCTAGACACCTCATTACGAGCTCTAACGACTTAAAAAATTATTCATACAGCTCTTGGACCACTACTCCAAATCCTTCTAGGTCCTTGAAATAATCATGGAAAAATCTGAGTCTTTGGTATACCAACTACTGACCATGGAGGAGTTATGATTCGTCTAAGGTTTTGGAGACTTTGCATTCTCATGAGGGACCCTCTTACGCTCATATTCGATACTTGTGGTAGTGGTGACAGTGGTGGTATCTTCACACTCCTGCATCGGTGCCTCTGCCTCGGCCTCCCATTCCTGCATGTGCCAATGCTCCACCTATGAAATGTTGAACCTCATTGACAGCATTGCTGTCCTCATTTCCCTCCTTTCTCTCCTTTTCCGATCAACAGGATTTTTGTGAAATGTTGAACATCATTGGCACCATTTGTTGGGTAAAATTAATTGATTAATAAATGAATAAAACAACTAATCACCTAGACATTAATTATCAACCCGAGGAGTGTCTTTTTATTTCAATACAATCGAAAAAATATATGCATAACAATACCAACAACTAACATTGGTTCTATATGATTGTATTCTATACTATCAAGCTCATTCAATAAGAAATGAAAAGTAAGACTTGAATAATAAAACTAAAATTAAAAAGAAGAAAGTAAATGACAGGAAAAACAATTATGCTAATCACACAACTTGAATCATTGCTAGATTAAACCACAAATTGCTGAATTGGAAATTTAATCTATTGCACTCAGTAGAATTCAAATACTAATCTAGAGTAGTAACTTAAATGAAATCTAGAAATTGGATGAAATAACAAATCTGGAAAATGCAGTAAACAACAAATTAGTTCAAAGAAAGGAAATATACTTTAAGGAATGACAATTGGAATTCAAATAAACAATCACATAAATAAACTAATTTACATGTTCAAGGCAACACCTCGTCTACGGTAGTGGGCCCAACTACCCAAGACTCAGTTCCCCCTTGAGAAATAACTCAGATCAGATTACAAATAACGGATGTAGAACTCAATGGATAACTTCCTTCATTTAAACATATGAGAGAAATAATTACAACACAATGAAGCTCTTGGCTTTGCCTCAAATTCAACAACTGTTCATCCTCTCATTTCTTATCTATTCTCCTACATCCTATCTAGGAATTGTCCATCTCTTATCTGCTAATTATCTCTCAATTATCCTCTAATTCTCCTCCTATTCTCCCCATCCTCTAGTTCTCTAATTCTCTCCTTTCTCTTTGATCTCTATTTTCATTTAAATACACAGAAAGCAAAGAGAAGTTACAACAAAGTTGATTACAAAATGATTTACATTACAAATTTGGATTGTACAAAATGAATTTATCAGCAAGATCATATCTGAAAGATTTTTCCATCAACATTAAGCATGAACAAGTTGAATTTGGTATTGCGATTGGAAGAATTTGGAAAACGACTGCAACAACAAATTTGAAAAAATCGTCTTCGAAGAACCTTCCATTTCTCTTTTAACATAGACCGAAGTTTGGAAAACTGCACATTGAAAAATTAAATCGATCTGTTTTGGACAAAACCCATGTTTCGGATTTTCTATGTACTCCTTCATTTATCTGAAATGTCCAATGCAAAGTTGTTACTTCTTATTCCAGCAAATTTCTGAGTTGGAATTTAATTGTGAGTTGGAGATGAAATTTGCAATTTGGAAAAGATCTTGGAGGCTAAAATCATGAGTGATGTTACAACAAATCCATTAATAAACCATCGTTGGTAAAATCATGCATAATAATAATCAATTTATTAAAAATAAAGGAGAAAAATAGTATTTATCCATAAGAGTATAAATAATTATAAAATGGAATTATATGATAAATTATGATAAATGACATGATAAAGAATGGTAGAAATGGGTGAAATAGGCATCAAAAAGTGATAATAATAATGAAAAATTAGCAACCCAACATACCCCCAAACTGAATATGTTGTATATCCTCATGCAACCCTAAAGCCTCTGTATTAACCAAACTATAAGAAATGTTCATCCCAAGTCACGAAAGTGATGGAACAAATGAGTTCTTTCTCAAATAATGAATATTCAATTTTAGCAATGTTGATGAAGGCATAACAATTTTCACATTGACTTTTAACCATATGTATATGAAGTTGCAGCAAAATATGATATAAGTAACGACAAACTTCATTAACCATTTTCTCAAAAACTACAAACTAGATTTTGCTGCAATTAGGCAAGAATATTTCTACTATATTAATGTTTCTCTAATCCAAAAATCATATCATTTTGATGCATATATCATGAGATATAAGCAAAATGGCTGTAGGTGATAGAGCGTGATTTTTGAAATTTTACAAACTAATTTAACTTGAAATTTTTTGGGTTTGTGTATTTTAATGATACCTCTTTGCTGTCCAAAAATCGCAAGAATTCAATTCATAGTTTTAAAGGTATGTACAAATCAATTTCTGCACTGCATAAAAATGAAATTGTATGCCTTAAATGAGAAAAAAGGTAGAAAACATCCATCATGTGTAGCAATTCCTCCCCCAAACTAGAGAATTAGCATGCCCTCATGCAATACTAGAAAACAAATTGAGGTGGTTGCTACAATTGTGATTGAAATCTATGCTTGGTGTAAAACAACATGGAATAAGAGAGGTTTTGAGAATGAATAAGGAGATCGGTGGATGATGGCATGATCATAATAAAGAAATGAATGAAAGTAACACTCCCCCAAACTAAAAGCTTCTCTGTCTCTGAAAAATGGGAAGTGGTAAAGATGTGGAATGAATGATGATAGATAATGCTCAATGGATTTTCTTGAAATTCTCCTAAACTTTTAATGAATCAGAAACTTATGCTATTTTACCTCAAGTTTTACCTCTGGAAAAATGTGGAATGACATGTATGGATTGGTATTTGTTGAAGTTGATGTAGGCTGAGCTGATGTTAAAAGTGATGCAAAAGGTGGAAGCCATGCAAGCACATCCTGTCTGCGAGTTGCTCAAGCCTCGTCTATTAGTTGCAATAGCGTGGACTCGCCGCGGATAGAGTTACCCCCCATACTTGTTGTTCTCTTGTAAACAATTCACAGTTCCGCATGCAATTTTCTTGAATCCACAATTGTAGTTTTGAACAACAACATATAAGCCGCATGCAAAAGTTTCAATATTTTTTTTTTTGTATAAATGCAATAATAATATTTTGTCAAATCAGCAAGTTACGGTGATGTTTGGTAATTACTACATATGCTATCCCATAATGCATATCTTCCCCCCTCAAATCAGAAAAGGGTGTTGATGACCATAAAGCATAGGAAAAAGGGAAAGAACTTTGAGAATTCATAAATGTAGCAAGAAAACCAATGAAAGTGACATAAATATGGAAAAAGAAATCAGAGCAGTACTGGTCAAAATATTTGAGATGCCCGTAAAATAAAACAACGATTTAGATCATTATGTAAATAGATATTTACCTTAGGTGGAAAAATATGATGAAAGCATGACCGATGATAAATGTTAATGACTGGTGGTAGAGTGATTGGAAAATAATGATATAATGTGTATAAAGATATAGTTTACCATGCATGTTGGCTAATTGAATTAGAAATGTTGTTTAAATGGTAATTTTCCTTTAGAAATGAATCCATAGGGGGTAATAGAATAGAGAGTATTTGGCAGTGTAACATAGTACTTCAATACCACAAGCAAAGCCACTACTGCCAGCACATGTCCATAGCCTTAACATGGTTGCTTTTTAACCCAAAAAATGAGTCAGTGTCCTCCATTTAATATTTAGATGGTTTTCTGTTTTTTATTGCTATAAAGAGACCACTATGCTGGCATGGTAACCAGATAATCATAGTGTCATTCATTAGGATATAACAAAGTGATCAGGTTGGCTCATGATGAGACCCCGTCCTTCTGACGGTTTTAACTATCAAGAAGGTCATTATCTTGGTGTGGTGGCTCATTGGCATATTTTTTACTTCTTACACCATCCCTGACTCTTAAAGAGTAAATGAGCCTCCCTCTCTTTACAATAAAAACATTAAAATATAAAAATATGAAAATGTAACAAGCATTGTCTTAAAGAGGATAGGGGGTCTCATCATGAGCCAGCCTACCATGATCATAAGGGTGTAACAAGTGACATTCCATTATCATCATATCAAAGGTATTTATCATTTTGAAAGTGTAAAAGATAAACTAGTATGGTATTAGAATAATAAATCATTTTATGATGTGTCCAAAGAGAAGATCTTCAATTAGTCATTATATAGGTGCACCATGTCAGCTTCGGAATAAAGATGACCATCAAAAGGTTTTATAAGTCACAATGGTATTAATATTATTGTTTTTCTTTATCTTAGGCACAAATCCAAATAGATAGTTTTTTTATTCAAAACATAAAAGAGAAAGAAAAATGACAAAATGACTAGAAATAAAACAGTAAAGAGAAATTGCAGTTATTCCTACAAAAACACAAAAAATGTTGTTCAATCGATTGAACAATAATCGTTCAATCGTTTGAACAACAAAAATAGAAAACGCAAAAATGTTATTCAATTGATTGAACAATTATTGTTCAATCATTTGAACAACAAAAATAAAACATACAAAAGTGTTGTTCAATTGATTGAACAACAATCGTTCAATCATTTGAATAGCAAAAATAAAACACGCAAAAGTGTTGTTCAATTGATTGAACAACAATTGTTCAATCATTTGAACAACAAAAATAAATCATGCAAAAGGGTTATTTAATTGATTGAACAACAAAAATAAAATACACAAAAGTGTTGTTCAATCGATTGAACGACAATCGTTCAAATATTTCAACAAAAAAAATAAAACACGCAAAAGTGTTGTTCAATCGATTGAACATCAATCGTTCAATCATTTAAACATCAATTTTTCAATATTTTAAACATAAAAAATAAAACACACAAAAGTGTTGTTCAATCGATTGACTATCAATCATTCAATCATTTGAACAACAAAAATAAAACACGCAAAAGTGATGTTCAATTGATTGAACAACAAGTGTTCAATTGTTTGAACAGCAAAAACACGCAAAAGTGATGTTCAATTGATTGAATAACAATCGTTCAATCATTTGAACAACAAAAATAAAACACGCAAAAGTGCTATTTAATTGATTGAGCAACAAAAATAAAACAGGCAAAAGTGTTGTTCAATCGATTGAACGATAATCGTTCAATCATTTGAACAACAAAAATAAAACACGCAAAACTGTTGTTCAATCATTTGAACAACAAAAATAAAGCACACAAAAGTGTTGTTCAATCGATTAAACAACAATCGTTCAATCATTTGAACAAAAAAAATAAAACACACAAAAGTGTTGTTCAATTGATTGAACAACAATCATTCAATTATTTGAACAACAAAAACACGCAATATTTTTGTTCAACTGATTGAACAACAATCATTTAATCATTTGAACAACAAAAATAAAACATGCAAAAGTGTTGTTCAATTGATTGAACAACAATCGTTCAATCCTTTGAACAACAAAAATAAAACACACAAAAGTTTTGTTCAATTGATTGAACAATAATCATTCAATCATTTGAACAACAAAAATAAAACACACAAAAGTGTTGTTCAATTGATTGAACAACAATCGTTCAGTCATTTGAACAACAAAAATAAGACATGCAAAAGTGTTGTTCAATTGATTGAACAACAATCGTTCAATCACTTGAACAACAAAAATAAAACCCGTAAAAGTGTTGTTTAATTAATTGAACAACAATCGTTCAATCACTTGAACAAGAAAAATAAAACATGTAAAAGTGTTGTTCAATTGATTGAACAACAATCGTTCAATCATTTGAAGAACAAAAATAAAACACGCAAAAGTGTTGTTCAATCGCCAATGGAGCGGAAACTACAATTTTGAAGGAAGCAACACTTGAAACACAAAAAATAAGAGAAACCAGAAAAGAAACAACACTTTATTTAAAAATAGTAAATAAATTAATTAATTAATTTACAACAACTATAATGTTATTTCCTAAGGGAATATCAATATGTTAATGGAAAAAAATGATCTCTTGGAAAAATGGTTTGGCAGTAGTGACATGAATCTTCAAATGGAAATCAATTCTCTATTTCTTCTGTTATGAATCCGTTAGGTAATGAATTGGATGAGATTCCCTTGTTTCATTAAAATTTCTTTCAAAAATCGCTCATTCATAAATTGATCTTCTTTATTCTCCTAGAACCTGCAAAAAAACGAGTGTCTACCTGCAATAAAACATTAAATCATGGAGAAAGAGAGGTGATTGGGCTCCCGTAATCAAAGAATTATGCAAAAAAAATAACAAGTAGTTATTACGTAAAACAAATCCATGGAGAAAATAACAAAGTAAAATTAATTTATTACCTACGGGAGAGTAGTGACCAATCATGCTAACTTGCAATGTTTTAATCATAAATTCTTTGTTTTTCATTTGATTTGAGTGATTCTAAATCCAAATGAAATTCACTTCAGAGGGATATCTCTCATAGAAACAAATTTTAAAAATTCCATGATATGATATGTCAATTTTACTTAGAATGACTTGCATAACATAGTCATTTTCCATTTCCCAGTTTAGACCAACAGTTGATATTTTAAGCATATTTTTTTTTGTTTAAAGACAGATTGAGCTGGTTAAAATTGGAAATGAAATTAGATTCATTTATTTATCTCCAATAGAAATAGGTTTTGAAGACAAGAAGAATTGATGGATCAAATATTTTAATGAACAACTGGAAAACAAAGTTTTAAGAGTGCTGATTTAGGATAGATAGTCGGTATTTGGGTCATAACTTTCTCATACGATATCGAAATCAAGTGATTCAAATTGATTTGTAAACTAGATTCATAGAGGAATATACCATAGAAACAGGTTTTAAAAATATAGTCATTTAGGCCTCCAAAAATTGACTGTCCCAACTATGTTTCTAAGCTGCCTACTAGACGCCCTGTCAATGTTTTGGTTATAACTTTTTTGTTTCAAATCCAAATAGAGTGATTCAAATTAGGTTGGAAAGTATACATCAAGGGATACTTATAATAGAAATATGTTTTTAAAATATTTACTTTTGGTCCCTCAAAACATGACTGTCACGACTGTGTTTTCAGAATTTTCATCAAGCCTACAAGCCAAAAAATATGATATTCAAGCAATTTTTCCAAATTGGTGATAAAAAATGAATGAGTGTTTGTAAAACTGTTATTTTCAATATCATACATCGACATCCATAAATAAATTAAAATATTTATCACCAATGTTGATTTCCACAGCGTTTTGCAACAAAAACAACTATATTTACATAATAATAAAAATGTA
Organism: Pinus taeda; assembly: GCA_000404065.3. Classification (NCBI taxonomy): domain Eukaryota; kingdom Viridiplantae; phylum Streptophyta; class Pinopsida; order Pinales; family Pinaceae; genus Pinus; species Pinus taeda. Next base: position 19,788 of record APFE030031703.1, read on the forward strand.
TTTATTTATGTCCTTATTTATTTATTTTCTACACTAACCTACTCTTCTTTGAAAATTGAATATGCTTATGTATAAGAATACTTCCAGTAGAGCCATTTTCAAAATAAGGCCTCAAGTATATACATACCCAAATTTGAAAAATGCATGTTAATAAATAGTAGGGTATGAGAAGCCAACTTCCCTTGAAAAGATGGTGCCAACAATTGTTGAAGTATGGAGTGAAGTTGCAAACAAATGATGGAGTGAAACAAATATTCAATATATCCCTTACTTTCCTGATTTCCCATAACCGTCATATCATGAAGTTCTTGAGTTTTTAAAACGGTTTGTTGATGGAGAGTAGAAGAAACCTCATTTTCTTCCATAACTTCTACAATTTTTGGATTTGAAACATTTCCAATCTCAATATAAGTTCTCTACAATGGTGCATGTGAGATAGAATGGGTGGGAAGGGTAGGTAAATTTTGCAGTTCAACACTGTAAGCATGTTGTAATGGTTTATTGTGGTGAGGGTGTGGAATGTGTTGATCAGGAAATTGTGTAGGGCATGGAGCATTTTGATGATGTGGTTGATTGGGTTGTGTGGATGATTTTGATATGAAAGCAAGATGTTGTGGAAGAGCTGGTGAAGAATATGGATGATTTGTTTGTGCTACAAGACGAGGGAGAGTATTCATGTAATCATAAGATGAACCATGCCAAACTTGTAGACAAGATTGATGGGGGTTATATTTAGATTGACATGGCTACCCTAGCACATGAGTATTCCATAATGGATTATGCAAGTAAGAAAATGGAGAGGAAGTGTTTTGAACCATAGATGTAGGTGACGATTTCCATGGTTTTGACCTTGTTGCAGCTTCCCCATCTCTTTGATATGCTACTTCCATCCTAGATAAGGAAGAGTGACTATCTATGGGATGCTCCTTTTGGCAATGAGGGAAAACCACTTCTTCAATTTCTTGATTTTTCTAAACCTGCAAAACATCCAATTGTGAATTTAGAGAGCTAATAAAATTAATTTTAAAATGTTCAAATAAATCATTGATTTCAACTCCTATATCTCTTGTTCTTGTAGTAGATTTGGAAAAGAAAGAAGAAACTTCTATAGAATTCTTACCAGCCTTTGAGATTCCTCTTGAATACCTTGTGCATAAATTACAAACATTATCATATGATAGCTGAAAAACATCACCTTTTCCTATCAGATTTAAGAGTCCTAAAAATTAATCTTTGATTCCGTTAAGAAGGAGTGTTTTTAAGATCTCTTTTGCCAAATGCTTATGTTTTGATTTTTGAAGGTTCTATTGAAATCACTCTACATAGTCCTCTAAGATTTCATCTTCCCCTTGTATCATATTGAAAATATCTTCATCGGCTTTGCAATAGTCTTGGTACTTCTTCAAGAATGTGTTCTTCATGTCCTCCTATGTTTGGATGTAGTTCCCACCAAGGATCATGAACCATCAGAGAGCTACTCCTTTTAGAGTAAGAGGAAACACTTTCAACCTTTGATCATTAGTACAATAATCATATCCTCTACAAAGTACTTCAAATTCAAATAAAAATGTATATGGGTCTTTGTTTGCCAAACCATGAAAATTCGATAGAGAAGATGGGGGAATGAAGTGCATTTGTGTCACTCCTAGATCTTTGATAGGGAGTTCAAAAGTAGCAATGTGAGCCATTGCTTACCAAAATAGAAGATGTTCTTCATGTGTTTCTTTGAGCCTTCTCCTTCAAATGTTCCTGTCAATTGGTTAGTGAAATGGGTGGTGCTTACATCACTAATTGAGTGGAATTATAAGATTTTTTCAAAATTCTACCTCTAAAATTCCTTCTTCTATCATTGCATGCTATATGAACTAAGCCTGACTACTGAGGGTAGACCAATCACTGATTCCCCAGGATGCACACGTAGGTTCTTACCTCCTGTCTTCAATATCCAACTCTCGCGAAGTCAGGTATGCATCTACAACTAAAGATTAATGTGGTAGTGAAATTTGACTATCTCGCTAGCAACGATGCCAAAATGTTGGGTAAAATTAATTGCTTAATAAATGAATAAAAAAACTAATAACCTAGACATTAATTATCAACCTGGGGAGCGTCTTTTTATTTCAAGACAATGGGAAAAATATATGCATAACAATACCAACAACTAACACCGATTCTATAGGATTGTATTCTATACTATCAACTCATTCAATAAGAAATAAAGTGTAAGTCTTGAATAATAAAACTAAAATTAAAAAGAAGAAAGTAAATGACAGGAAAAACAATTATGCTAATCACACAACTTGAATCATTGCTAGATTAAACCACACATTGCTGAATTGGAAATTTAATTTGTTGCACTCAATAGAATTCAAATGTTAATCTAGAGCAGTAAATTAAATGAAATCTAGAAGTTGGATGAAATAACAAATCTGAAAAATGCAGCAAACAACAAATTAGTTCAAAGAAAGGAAATCTACTTTAAGGAATGATAATTGGAATTCAAATAAACAATCACATAAGTAAACTAATTTACATGTTCAAGGCAGCACCTCGTCTAAAGTAGTGGGCCCAACTGCCCAAGACTCAGTTACACCTTGAGAAATAACTCAAATCAGATTACAAATAATGGATGTAAAACTCAATGGATAACTTCCTTCATTAAAACATATGAGATAAATAATTACAACATAATGAAGCTCTTGGCTTTGCCTCAAATTCAACAATTGTTCATCCTCTCATCTCTTATCTCTTATCTATTCTCTTACATCCTATCTAAGAATTGTCCATCTCCCATCTACTAATTATCTCTCAATTATCTTCTAATTCTCCTCCTATTCTCCCCATCCTCTAGTTCTCTAATTCTCTCCTTCCTCTTTGATATCTATTTTCATTTAAATACACAGAGAGCAAAGAGAAGTTACAACAAAGCTAATTACAAAATGATTTACATTACAAATTTGGATTGTACAAAATGATTTGATCAACAAGATCATATCTGAAAGATATTTCCATCAACATTTCACAGGAACAAGTCGAATTTGGTTTGCACTTGGAAGAATTTGGAAAATGGCCGTAACAACAAATATGAGAAAATCATCTTCGAAGAACCTTATGTTTCTCTTAATACAGACTGAAGTTTTAAAAAATGTTCAACACAAAATTGTTTCGGTCCGTTTTGGACAAAACCCATGTTTCAGATTTTCTATATTCTCCTTCATTTGTCTGAAATGTCCAATGCAAAACTGTCACTTCTTATTCCAACAAATTTATGAGTTGGAATATTTAATTGTGAGTTGGAGATCAAATTTGCAATCTGGAAAAGGTCTTGGAGGCTAAAATCATGAGTGATGTTACAAAAAATCCATTAATAAACCATCATTGGTAAAATCATGAATAAGAATCATCAATTTATTAAAAATAAAGAAGAAAATAGTATTTATCCATAAGAGCATAAATAATTATAAAATGGAATTATATGATAAATTACATGATAAAGAATGGTGGAAATGGGTGAAGTAGGCATCAAAAAGTGATAATAATAATGACAAATTAGCGGCCCAACACCGTTGCTGCCCTCATTTCCCTCCTTTCCCAATCAACATGATTTTTGTGAATCACTGAACCCCATTGGCGTCGTTGCTGCCCTCTTTTCCCTCCTTTGGTGATCAACATGATTTTTCACATGAATAATTATCAAGGCCTTTACCAATGTACATGGAAAAGGGTCGTAGACTAGGAATATATAACCATTAATATTTTTTGTATAATAAGAGTTACTATGAGGGGAATACATAATAAGAATTAGTACGAGTGAATGACATAATAAGAATTAGTATGATAAAATTTAACGTGAGGGAAAGGAAAAAAGGTTTTTATTTCTAAAATGAAGTTTCTTATGTTTAAAGATTATGAATTTTCCATTGTGTTTTTCATGTTCAAGGGTTATGAATTTGGCATTGAAAAATTACATAGATCTTTTTTAAATAATCTTAGGGGTACATGGGATATCAATTTTATTAGGAATTTTTTCACACCATTTATAGGAGTCAAGGAATGTATCATGAGTAGGGGAGGTAAACAAGGGAATTATGTCTTATAAGAAGATTTTTAGTATCAAGGGCTATGAGTTAGAATTAAAAACCACATAGATCTTCTTTAATGAATATTTGGTCTTAAGTCTGGATATTTGGTCTTAGGTCAGGATATGGGCACCATATGAGGTATTTCTCACTATATATGGGAGTTAGTGTCTATGTTATGGTTAGGAGAGGAAAACAAGGGCCTTATTCCCTAAATTAATCTTTCTCATGCTCAATTTCCATGAACAAGACCTCTATCTAGGAATATAAGCATTTAGTGTGTTTCGGATAATAAGATTGGATCTCATGGCCTTTACTATGGCCAAGGAAGGAAATTAAAAAAAGGGACTTAAGTCCTAAATGTTGAGATTGCAACAAAACGATGGAGCTTAGCGAAAAGAGTCGCTTCACTAAGTGGGCCCGCAGGCTATTTTTGGCGCAAGTCTATTTTTAGACTATGTCTATTTTTAGACATATGGATCATGTCTATGGATTGCAGGTTGCTGTTTATGGATGATTGATCAAGTTGGAAAAAAATAGATGAACTTCTATTTTTAGATCATAGCGGAGTGACACCACAGCAGAGTGACTGCTCCAGTCTAAATATAGAACAGTCAAATATTATTAGCTCATAATAATATTTAGACTATAAACTTTGTCTTATTCTCTTGGAGCACTTCAGTTTGAGCTACAGAGGTGGCACATGCAGCTGTCAGAAGAAAATACGCTTTTCTTATGAGTCAGTTGAGTTGTTGCATGCATGACTTCAGTTAGAACTCAATCAATTGAGTTTGGTGGAGTTGATTGTGGAGTTGATGGAGTTGTGTTCAGTTTAGCTTTGTTAAACTGGTTGTATTTAGTCTAACTGGCAAATAGACTAGAGATGAGTTGGGTGAATTAGTTCTTAATTAATTCACAAGTTATTAACTCATAATACAACTAATGAATACATCAGTTAACTCAGTTGCATGTCAGTGCATGTTCAGTTCAGCAGGGACAAGTGTT
>APFE030031712.1:2796-24051 GCA_000404065.3 Pinus taeda
AAAATAAATAATAACCACAGTAACGGAAATTACAGTAATATTTCTTGTGATTCTGAAAAAGGAGGTGTTAAAAAAGTAGTTGTTCGTTAAAATTTCCTTGGGTTTGGAAAGCATAATTGATATCCTTTCCCACAAATAACATGTGATATGAGGTTTAATATTATCATTTGAAGCCTGAAAATAAATAATAACCACAGTAACGGAAAATTACAGTAATATTTCTTATGATTCTGAAATTTCTGTGAATGGAGAAGGTTAATAGATCAAAGTGGTCGCGATCTAGGAAAAAAGGAAAGCTGTCTACGAAAAATGAAAGTTGTACCATATCTGAAATACTCTTAATATTCTACGCCGCCATGAGGGGGTCGCCCATTGATTGGCGAACCATCACATTTCTGTGCCTATAAATTGCACTCCCTCTTCCCAGAGAGATACACATTTCATATATCTCAATTGAAGGAAGGATATATGAAATGTCCCTGATATTAATTATGCTCCCAGTGTTAGGTTTCGCGATGATCATTTGGAGGCAGCTCTGCATTTTATTTACACATAATCGTAGAAGCCTCGAGCTGTGAGTAAGACTATAGGGACGCAAGGTATTAGAGGTCCGCCGCCTCGTTTTATCGCTTGAAATCTTGGTGACATGACTAAGTTAAGTGATCTGGAAAGGCTGCTAAAGACATGGACCCTATCAGTCACGACATTGTGGACAGACTGATGCCCCATTATTTGGTATGTCCATTTTAGCGTCAGTTCTGCTTCTGGAAGCTCAAACTTTTCTAAGTTTCTTTATTGCCGAGTGACTAGAGGAGAGATTTTATGGAATACCAGTTTAGATTAATTTCCCTTACTACTTATCAGTTTAAGCTGATAAATGAGCATATTTTCATTTTAAGTAAATTTAAAAGTAAATTTTGGATCTCTGCATTGTTATTGAGTCCATTGTATCTCGTTCTGATATTGATTTTTAAGCAGCAAGGCGCCTCAGATTCTGGTGGGTTCGTCAAATATTCAAATTGCAGCCGAAGCGGCCTCCCTTTCATGTTTCACCAGAAGTCCCTCGACGTACTCCACACTGAAGGCACATTCACGTTATTTCTTAATTCAGGGCACAGTCACACCACAACTGAATTGTGTGGGAGCAATATCTGTTTATCTTGACCATTGCCTTATTATATCTATCTACTATCTAGTAACAACTAGTCTATGTGGTTGAATATACAAATCCATCAGCCTGATCTTTAAATGGGTTAATCATGAGAAATTGTGGGGAAATTTTAAAAAATAACTTGAAATAACAGGGTAAACATTTATATTTAAAATTACCATCATATTAGAGATGTCTATTTAATTTTTGTCACCATTTTAAAATATTAATTTTAATAATTTCATTATCATTCATTTGTTTAGGAAATATTAAATTGTATTTTTATTTAAAATATAAGTTTATTTTCATATATATTATTCTTAATTTTATATTAATTTTATATAAATATTTTCATTCTTAATCAAATTAAAAGAATATATTTATTTCTCAATACTTATTTTTATCTGGGAATATATAAATCTGTGAATTTGTTTTCACAGAGAAATAATCAATATGAAAGTATAATTAGTTTTCTAACTTGAAATGGCACTGAGAAGGAGCGCATTGTTTGAAGAAAAATAAAATGCTCATCTTATAATATTAGTTTGTTATTAAATTAATTTTATAAATTTAAGAAATAGTTTAATTAATTGTTCTTTTGATTTTTTAATTAAATTTTAATAGTATAATTTTATATGGTATGTGATTTCTTATTATTTAAAATAAATTTTAAATATGAAAGAAGTTTTTTTTTTAAGTTCAACCGTTTCTAATAACATTTTAATTGACATACTAATTATTAATATTTGATATAATATTAAATAATATTATTTAAAAAATAAATAAACAATATAATCTTTTAAAACCATACATAAAATATTATATAAATCTCAGTAACTGATTTACATAAGCAATATAACCTTTTACAACCATACGTAAAATATTACATAAATCTCACTCTCTGATTATGAAACTGTGAAACTGTAAAATAAAGAGATTATGAAACTGCAGTCTCTGGCTGAATTTCAACCACAATTCTACTGACAAAGTGTCAACTTCTTATGATTATCCTTTCACGCCACGTAATTAGGAAAAAACGGTTTATTACAATTCTATTATAATCTAAATCCATGTTTTATGATTATAGATTTATTATTTTGTTCGGATAAATGAATGTTGGAACTGTTGGATAAGTTCCAATAAGTGGTTGTTGGAACTTGTTAAGTATATCTACGAATCTTGTTACTGCGTTATAAAAAATTTCTTCTGATAAAAAGATTCTTTGTGATTATATATTAGAGTGTTGTATCGGTTTTTAGTTAGGCAGTGAATTTTTGCTTCGTTCTTGTTTAATGTTTTCTGATTTTACTGTCTGGTTCATGGTCGTGTTTTACACATTTACGTGTTTAACTTTTCGAATTTTAAATTGTGAGTTTTCTAAAATTTGATATTTTGGCTGTTGCTGGCAGCAGCGACCTCACTGCGAAGTACTCACAGTCTGCAATGATTGATAGCATTACCAACTCCCGCTCGGTAAAATCCAAATTGGTGTTTTCATTAAAATTGGTAAAACCTATATGGGTGCTAATTAGATCTCACTTAGGATGTCTTGGCTTTCTGTTTTTTCTTCGGTTCAGTGTTAGCCACGGAAACACTTGAAGACCTCCCCACTTGGGTTGTGAAGAGATAGCGATGTTTCTTGATCTCAGAGTATGAATGGATGTTGACGGGAGCGAGCATTATACTCGGGGGGCTGTTAGGGTCCAATGTCCATGTCTTCATAAGCAACCTTGTCAGATCTCTTAATATAGTCATGTCAGCGAGATTTCCAGTGATAAAACGAGGGTCTGTAATGCCTTGCCTTTCCATAGTCTTCCTGATAGTTTGAGGCTTCCACCGGTATGTGTATATAAAATTGCAGAGCTGCGTCCAAATGATCATTGCTAAGTTTAACATTGGTGGTATAAATATTATCACGGATGTTTTGATGATAATTATAGCAGCTGCAACTCGTCTATATTGGCTAGAAAATTAAGAATATTCTTGTCTGTCTCGGATAAATTATATCTTGAAGTGTATATCTATCACTCTACATGGCAGATAACTGCCATAAAAAGGACTATGGATTTAATATTGCAGCATTAGTCAGTGAAGCATTCGGTTGTGCAACCAAATGTAGCAATATACAGACCTCCCGTAATAGGTTGAGAGAGTGGATCACTTCATTAGAGAGAATGATGCCATCCATTATCTGGCCCCCTTCGACATATCCGGTCGGCTCTAGCGAAATGAGGAAAGGGAGAAGAGGTTTAAGCCTATTCCCAAGACTTTGGATATGAGCTTGTAAATGTCATTACAAAGTGATATAGGCCTGTATTTTTTTAGGCTTATTAGGTTCATCCACTTTAGGAATTAGTGCTATGAAGGTAGAATTTAGGGCAGGAAGGATCCAGTGCATTGATCTTGATTCCTCCACTATCTCCCAGACCTCTGTTTTAATAAGCTCCTAGAACGCATGAAAGAAGTTGGCTGTAAAGCCATCGGGTCCAGGCGCTTCGCCATCCTTAAGTTGGGCCATGGCATCCTCCACTTCCTGATTGGACATGGGTTGGAGCAGAATTTTGTTGTGATCCTCCATAACAAGTTTAGGAATATGTTGCGTGAGTGATCGAATGGCTTGATCCCTGCTTCCCGGCTGCTCCCGAAGAATCTCCTGAAAGTGCTCTTTGAATTCCGGTTCCATCTCTTCTCTAGTCTCTCCCCTTGTCGATTATTTATGAAGGCCATGTTATTGTCCATTCTCCTTTGAATAGTAGATCTGTGAAAAAAATTTGTATTTTTCTCCCCTTCCTATAGCCATCTTATTTTGGATTTTTGTCGCCACAGGATTTCTTCTTGCTACCTTTGTGTTTCGATCTTGGTTAATAGGGTCTGCTCCTGTTGCACATATTCCTTTGTTCTTCCCGCCAAGATAATTCTCAGTTGTAGTGAGTTCATCTACTCCTCCAACTCTTTCTGATTTTCAAAGATGTTACCAAACTGAGTCTGATTCCATGATTTGAGAGCTTGTTTGAGATGTTTTAGTGTTTGTTGGAACTGGAACATCTTGGCTCCTACCAGGGGATTGAAGGATTTCCAAGCCTCGTTAACTACTTCTTTGAAGTTGGGATGAGAGAAAAGAAAGGCCTCAAAATGGAAATGTTTGTTGCATTTTTTGCCCGGACTCGACCACTGTAGCATTATGGGCCAATGATCAGAGCCCACTTGAGGCATGATGGAAGCATGAAAGTCTCCACCCAGGTGTATGGCATTATCTGATATAAATAAGTGATCCAAACTGGAAGCTATATGCTGTGGTCCCCTTCTTTTATTGTTCCAAGTATACATACCATTGGAAGTCTGGAGGTCCATTAACTGACTACTGTTGATGAAGTCTTTGAATTCGATGTTGTAACCTTCTAGTTTCGATCTACCTCCAAAGTTTTCCTCCAAAGCTGTGACTATATTAAAGTCACCACCTCCAATCCAAAGGGGAAATTGCATGTCTAAATTGAGAGTTGTGAGTGTGTCCAGTAGATCCATCTTTTGTTGTAAGTCTTGTGGAAAGTATACATTAGAGAGGTGGTCATGGATGTTGGTCCCAATTAGATGAAAGGTTGATTGAATGAAGAAGTGAGAGGCATGAAAGTCTTGAAGGGAAAGTACCTATGGGTTCCACAAGATTGCCAGCCCTCCAAAAGCACCGGAAGCGTCCACTGAGACTGACCGGCATCTGACCAAAACTTTGTTTAGAATCTTTTCCAGTACTGTGCTATTTCCTTTTGTCTCTTAATGAAAGACAATTGAAGGCTTTTCTTGCTGAATCATATTTTTTAACATTCTGTGTTTTGTGGGGCTATTAAGCCCTCTCACATTCCATGAGATGAGCTTCATGAGGAATCGTGGGGGAGAGATTTGAAGAACCTAGTCAGCTTGGGGAATCTACTAGAATCCACCAGCATTTCTCCGATGATAATTGTCCTTTGCAGATCCATTTTGCACCCTCGTTTCTTTGTGTCTTTCAATATTTTCTTTCCATCCCAAGGACTGCCAGCCTGAATACCTAGACATTTGTTTTGGTGTGCTCTGGCTAGAACTACTTCAAGCTTTTAGATTTCCTGAGGGGGTATTGTGTTGAAATCATTTTGTCTGCGCGTTGTTTCCAGTTTCAGAATGTCTAGACCTTCCAGATCTACGCTTTCTGGTTCCTCATCCATGTGGATCAGGTTATTCTGTTCTTCCTCGCTTATCTGTTGGTGAATGCTAAGAGCTAGATCTGCATCAATTTCCATAGTGAAAGACTTTTGGGCTGTCTCTGGATCTATTTTCTCATAGGAGGTAGAGGCGGGAAAGCTGGTAAGAGTAGAGGTTGATTTCAGAACTCCAGAATGAAGGGGCTTGGGGGTTGATGAAGGAGAGGGATCTGCAAGAGAGATTTCAGGGTGATTCTCTGTAGTCTTTTGAGAGGTCAAAATTTCAAATCTGTTCTAGGTTTCAGGATTTTTGGAGGGACCTAGAGCTGCCGGAGTTTTCTTGCCATGCCTTCTGTGACTAGCGACCTTTGTAAAACCCTCAGAATCTGGGCTTGTCTCATTAACTGGGGCCTTGGACTGAAGATTCAGAGGATAGTCCCTGAAGATATGGCCATGTTCATGGCATTTTCTGCAGCGAAAAGGAACATGCTCATAGTCTAATATTTAGATCCATTCAAATTTATCATGAAATAGACTTACCGAATCTGTGAGTGCTTTAGCCAGATGCATGTGAACACAGATCCTGGCATAGGAGGTGTATCTCCGATTTTTGGTTTCCTAGGCAACTTTAATGAATACCCCTAGGTTGTTGCCTATGTCCTTTAAGGTCTCCTCCCTCTAGTATTCTAGTGGAAGAGAATACATGCGTATCCATACTAGAGCCCAACTGAAATCTTCTTTGTCTGGGTTGAACCTTTCTTTCCAGTGACAAAGGTACAGGGCTGAAGAGTTGAAGAAGTATAAGCCACCCTCGAAAATGCAAAGTTTATCTTCCACGTAGTTGAAACTGGCAGTGAAGAAGCCTTTGGGGCCAAGCTGCAGAGTAACTTGTCCTTTAGGCTTCCATTTGGAAGCTATCCATCCATACAAGGACTTTTCAGTTGGCCATAATCCAAGGAACTTGCCTATCAGTGCATGATCCCTCATATATTAGATTTCACTATTGATTCTATGACTGGGGAGATCTACTTTGATTATTTCTACAGTATTTGAAATGCATGTAGCACAAGACACCTTTGGCTGTGATGTTGAGGTCTTTTGGTCATTGCCTTTATCATTTGCGGCCACAGAACCTGCAGCAGGGTCCCCAATAGCATCGATGGCAGGTTCAGTATCCTAGTCGGTCCAAGGGATGGCACCTGGATTGGTCAGAGGGACTGCGCATTCTATCTTGTCAGAAGAGGGACCGGTGGATGAAGGGGGGGTTAAGCCCGCCCCTCCGAAGGGTGAATCCATGGTAAAGAACTCAGTCGAAGTACTGTATCAGGATCACTGAAAACACAGAGTAGAAAAGTGAAAGGGTTAACACTTGAGCCCTAGCGCGAGTTGCAGAGCGTGATTTTTAAGTTAATATTCGATACAAAATAATATGTATAACATTAAATATTATCTAAATTGAAATATATATTATTAAATATAAAAATTATATATCTCAATTTATATTTAAAAATATATCTCTCATCTTAAGAACTTGATTACATATTCCAAAATAACCTCGAAATTTAATAGAAATAATTTGAAGACACTCAAATTAATTTGACCACTAGCGGAAGATTCATCCTCCACATCAGAGGAGATGTGTCTCATTCCCTATGCCGGTACACTCCATTAAATTTGATGATGATGGTCGCCTTGGCTAGAGTGGAAAGGTGGTACTTCTCTTCTTCATTCCTTATGGCGACTGATCATACTATAGTCACTCATGCGTGGGCTGTTTTTATGGTTTATAAATGGTTCCGTGTGTGAAATATGAGTCATATCTGGAGCCTCTATTATAATTCAATATTACCCTACTCAAATTATAATGGAGCACGATGCAGTTATGGACATTTGACATTGGGAAATATAGAGGTGGTTAATTATTTAGGCCTATGAGATGATTATTCCTTCAATTGATTGTATGGTGGATGGTATTAAGTTTTGGATTCTTAGTAGTGCCATGGGCACATACTTTGCAATTTCCATAGTCATAACAATTATGTGGCATCCAAAGATATCTGGATTTCTATTCTTCTCTTTGGAATCGAGGATTGGGTTGGGTGTTCATTGAACATGGATAAATTCACCCCCTAAGGAGTTTCTCTCAAGGCGCCAATCTAGATCTCAGAGTAGCTTTCCATATCCACAGAGTCTAGCAGCTTAGAGGTGTTTTGACATTCATAAACTTTCATGTAGTTTGAAATCCCATTCGGTGCCTAGTCAACACAGAAATTGATTTTGGTGCCTAGTGAGCATGACAGGTCAGGTTAGGCACACTTGTGCTCATTTGGGCATGATGATTCAATGAAAGGTGGTAGAAAATTCACATTCATCTAACTAATAGGATCCATTCTAGGTTAGTGAGTAGGAATCTACTCATGGAGGAGGAGAGCATGCTACAGCTAAGATGGTGGTCGTTTGAAGGTTATGGCGCCTAGGAAGAAATGGTTTTTGGTTGTGGCCTCAAGCATTTTCTTCTGAAGTACAACCTGTAGGAACCTTATTGTCTCTTCTACAGGCACATGGTGTCTATTTGTTAGTTATTGTCTCTTCTAGAGGCACATGGTGTCTATTGGTCGGGCTTGAGCGTAGGTATCCTCTGATGACACGTGGCCTGTTGGGAGTCTGTGATATTCATTGGTGGTTCGTGCCTTTCTTATCAATGTGCAAATTCGTCAGTATGGGATGGTGGTTCATGGCCTATGGAAGGTTCATCATGGTCTCAAGTTTCTTTCTCCTTGATATTATGTTAGTTTTCTTCTCTTATGCAGCTTATAGCGTGGTTCTTTTCATAGTTTTGTTATGTTTGGTAGTTATATAGTGAGTTTTGCGGCCACAGACGAAAAGTAGAGTTGTGTTGTATATTTATGCAAAGCACTAGCTTTTGTGCCTATGATTTTGCCACACAATCTCGTTAACTTTGGTATCTGTAATCTTAAGACACTAAATTGTTTTTCTTGGGCTAATTTCCCTATGGGGCTGCTCTTAACATAAAGAAAACATGTTTGTACTCTTTTTCATAAATAATTAAATGTCGAGCCTTACACAAAAAATAAATTTCAATGTAAACTGACATTCAATACACTACCCCTCATGAACTTATGTAGATTGCATATTCTGAGAATATTGTAATCTCACAGTTATGAGGCAAAGATCAATACTTCTCTCCTGACTATTAAATTCGAAAATATTTACAAAATCTACAATCGACATAATAATACTTTACTACTCCTTACAAATAAATAATTACTCCTCATTACAAATAAATAATTATATATATATATAATTCACTAAAATAATTTATCTATCAAACTCCTTGGCCACATGTCATTAATGCCATTCATGAAGGTCATTTCGTAGCTTCTAAACTTACCTTGACTAATTGTAATTATACCATTTAAATCAATGAGTACATTTACACATAACTAGGGCCTCTCAAGTTGTTGAACTCTAAGAGGCTAATTTGTTCAAGTCCCACTGGGGGTAGGTTTATGAAGATTAAAATGTCATCAATCTAGGATTGAGTGATGGGTACGAAATTAAGTCGTCAGATCTGCCAAATTATTATAATTTTCCAAAGAATTTAAACAAACTAGTGATAGATTGATCTCCGAGTGCATGGAAAAAAATCTAAAAGCAAATGTTGACAAACAATTTGCTCGATTACTCACTTAGTGCGTGGAAAAAAAATTGTTACTAAATTATAGTCTATCTTAATTGTGTTCACAATTTTACAGAAAAAGTGTCAGTTTCTAATAATTATCATTTCATAAATAGGTGGGAAAAAATATCATAAATCAGTTATCAAAATAGCAGTGAGGACGATCATTTTTAGCTTTGTTATCCTTAATGTAGGCAGATTCATTACCCTTATTCAAGGAAAACATGCCACTGGAATAACCCACTGGTGGTTCTTAAGGGGACACACTTTCCTCTCCTGTCAGATGCCTCTACTATTTCAGTAGTTAACCTATTTCCTTGGAACTAGCTCTTAGCCATGCAGAAATAGTTTTAAGACATACTCCACACCCTCTAATAATTATCCTTTCACACTAACTAATTGAAAATATAGTTTATTATGACTATTGTTAACTAAATCAAGTCTTATGATTATAGATTGATACAAGATGAATAAAACCACGGGTATGAGTTCCACTCCTTCCTTTTTTTCTTAGAATTGCAATAAATGAATATTAGAAATTGTTAAGTATATGTATGGATATTATATATTATATATATTTTTATTCTAATTAATTGATAAAATGGTATTTTTTATACATTTTCTAGTCAATTTTTAGTGAAATGTCGTAAATACATTTAAGAATTGTTTAATGTGTAAAGTTAGAGCGATTGATGGGCTCTTAGAGTGTTCAATCCATTTATCCATTCAAACGTGTATTCTAAATAAAAAATCACAATATTTCTCTAAATTGTATTGCCCTATTATATGTATGGATTTTATATATTATATATAGGTTTAGTTTAACTAAGAGTCAATATGGTCTTTTATACACACTTTTTGTGGTCATTTTTTCCAAAAATCTTATAGAGATTTTTAAGAATTGTTTGAAGTGCAAAATTAGAGCTAATAAGGGGCTTGTACAATACCAAATGCATTTATGTATTCAAAAGTAAGTATAACAAAATTACAATATTACACTCAAAATTATCTTAGACTAATCACAAAACCCCATGCATATATATTATATATATATATGTATGTATTGTATGTATGTATGTATGTATGTAATAATTATTATTTTATAATAAATTTTTATAATTTTCCCTCTTTCCTTCTTCAATTGTCATTATTCTCCTCTTTTTAATAAAATATTTTGGATTTTTGGAAATTTTTTGGTTTGGTTGTCTGGTCTATGGAGGTGTTTTAGACATCTACATGTGTATATTTTTGAATCTTGACAATAAATTGAAGTCAGTTATCCATAATTGATGACGGCTTTTCTAAGATTTCCACGTTAATGAATTTGATAGTTTGGTTGATTGTTTCTAGAGCAGATACTTCACAACGAACCATTCACATTTTGAAACTATTGATAGCATTGGTTGAATTGAGGCTTCTATGATCATAAAAATTATAAGAAGAAATATTTCTGGGTAAATCACATTCAGAAAATCATTGTCGACGCGTTTTGAACCAACCAGTGTAGTTCATTGTTAGGACAAGTTGAAATATCAGATCTATCTTTGCTAGTTAAATACTTAGAGCAGAGATTCCAACGACTAACTAGTACAACATCTACATTTGACTAGGGACCAGGGTCAACTAAACCCGTACTAAAAATATGCAAGGGACCTATATATAGGTCCCTTTCTCATGGAATTTATATATAGGTCCCTTGCTTATTTTTATTACGGGTTTAGTTGACCCTGGTCCCTAGTCAAATGTAGACGTTCTCCTAGTTAGCCGTTGGAATCTTTTCTCTAAGTATTTAACTAGCAAAGATAGATCTGATTTTTCAACTTGTCCTAATGATGAACCACACTGGTTGGCTCGAAATGCGTCAACAACAATTTTCTGAATGTGATTTACGCCGAAATATTTCTTCTTATTACTGATATCATTCCCAGTTTGTATAACCTATATGGATGATTAAATCCATGCTTGATTTTTTCTTATTTTCAATGTTAGCCATAGAAGCACATGAAGATCACCCCACATTTATTATGAAGACATCGTGATGCTTCTTCATCTCAATGAGTGGATGGATGTATACGGGAGGGAGTGGTATACTTAGGGAACTGTTAGAGTCCAGTGTTGATGTCATCATAAATAGCCTCGGAAGATCTTCTCAATTAGTCATGTTAGCCAGATTTCTAGTGATATAACGAATAGTAGGCGTATGCGTATATAAAATTGCAGAGCTTCCTTCAAATTCTCATTGCTAATTTGAAAATTGGTAGTATAAATACTATCGTGGATACTTTTAGAAGCCGTAACTCCTCCTTCCTCCATTGGAGACATATTAGCTAGAAGATAAAGAATATTTTTGTCTTTCTTGGAAAAAGGAAATGCAATTTCTTCTCAAACGAAACTCAGATAAATGATATAATCCACCATTCATAGTTAGTCAGTGCATATTGAACTGGATATCTATCAGTCTACATGACAGATAACTCACTATACAAATGTCTATGCATTTAATATTGTTGTTTTATTCAGTGCATTGAACCAGCTGGGCATTCGGTTCTATAACTAGATGGGTCAAGTGTAACATGCAAAACTCTCGTGCTTTGGCAAGTGCTCATACATAGTTAAGATAATTGTGCTTTGGCAAGTGCTCATACATACTCAAGATAATTGTCAATTGAGAGAAAGATTATGATTACATTACTTTGATAATACATGAGAATCAAATTTTTGTTAAGATGGTAGCTCTCACTATAAAACACAGACTTCAACAGAGAACAAAAAGAGGCATCCTGATCAATTTGTAGATTGCAGCCATTGGTGATGAGTTAATGTGTGCCACCTTTTTCCGGTTACAAAAAGATTAAGATTCATTTAGGATAAAACTGCACGACTCCATGTTGTGTTTAGATAATGGATGCATGCATCCAACTTATGTAAAATTAAAGTACTAAACCAACATATTCAACTTTATTATCAAGGTTATGGTGCTTTACATTGTTATTTATAATTTCCTCCAATTATCTCTTTTCTTGATAACCATTTGTACTCCCATAAATTTGTGTCTGGACACAATATATACCTAAGAAAAACATTGAAAATATTTGCAACAATATATCATTTCAAGTCATCACCCTCCTAGTTGAGGTCAAGACACTTGATTACATCCAAATTCTAGTGTGGTATTCATTTACCTTATTATACAAAAGTATAAGAACTTGTTCACATAAAATTGGAATATGATTAGGAAGTGTCTCTATCTCTTCCATTTTCTTGATGGATTATATTTAAAAATTTGTATCTTCTCCAACACATTTATACTAAGGTCCATCTCATATTCATCACCATCATATCTAGTTGTAGGGCATCCATTTCCCCCAATTAAGTGACTTTGTTCCTTCAATCTATAGTTGGAATCTCTGGTCGAACATAGTTTTCTCTCTACCTTGCCACACTCCAAATGAGAATAAACCATACTTGGTATGCTAAAATGTCACCCCTAGGTATCCTCCAATGTAATTACATGCCCCCAAAAGTTATATTTCGATGCTTACACACATCTAGCCCAAGGTCATCGAACTCCTCTTCCCAAAACCTCCATTTTTTCAAAATAGAGGAAATTTTGCAATCTCTCAATAGTTCAATGTCTCAAATCATACTAGGTTCTGAGCCCAACAAACTAACTCCCTCACTACCAATATGGGGCACAAAGAAGGCCCATAAAATAACTTGTGACCCAAATGTAATTAAATATGTCTAATGACAAGATACACTATTTCCTCAATTCCTGAGTCACTAGGTCCAACTTAAAATTCTTTATAGATATTAGATAGTGATTCCTCCAATAGAATCCAATCTAAGGTAACCCTTCATGATCGTAATTCCATGCTAGGAATGTAGACTTACATATCTTGAGCACCCAAAAGCCACAATCCTAGGCCATTACTCCCACCCACAATGTCCACTAACATGTAGCTAAAAAATTATCCCAATCATGCATGCAAAATATTCCAAACAATAGACAAAGGTAGGAACCAAACTGTAAGCTAAATATCTTAAGGGTAAATGGCCTTCTGAATTATTTTGGGCTTCCCCAACTTTTCATCACCAAAGTGCCTCTCAAAATGGTATCAAAGAATAGTGTATTATTCTGCATCTCTTTAATTCACACTTAGTCTCCCATATCCCACATGATTATAGTGTCATTGCAACATAACTATTGATAAGATCCTCTCCTCTTAGTGCATTTATCTCCAAATCTAGAGGCATGAATTCATATTTGTATTGCACCCAAGTTATGAAGAGGTAGTGATCTCTATCTTTTGCATGCACTAAATCTAATTAGGGTGCCACGAAATTCATTGGATCCCCTTCCCAATTTTTAAAATGGAGCCAAACCCCAACCATATGAGGTTCCATGTAATAATTCTTGAGTAAGGTAAGTCACACTTCCTTCCTTGAAGATAAAATTTGCATTTTGGGTTTTGGCAAAGGCCACAACTCCAAGTCATTGTTTATTTGTAAATGTTGTGCCTAAAGTTGGTAGGATTGGTTGACACATTTATCAACTTCCTCTTTTTGACTTCGACAGAAACGAAATTACTCATCTTTTGAAATTTCTTCAAGGATTCGCTTTATGCGCTTCAATCGGTTCCTCGTATACTTATTTGAAGGCAAAGTTCTTTTGCATACTTGTTGAGTGATAATAAGAAAATCTTCCAAAATTATAATGATGGTACATTTGTGAAATTATGGCCAATATCAAACCTTGTAATTTTGTGTGCATTTATTCTTTGTTGTGAACCTCTAGTTCCTTCCCACCCCTCCAATTTTCTCTTTAATTGAAGGAAAATATTATATTATAAAAGGGATGTAGATAAGATAATTGCAAGCATATGCAGAAAGACTAATATAAAGTTGTTTAATAAAATGACAACTCTCAAAAAGTATCAAAGATGCTATATTTTGGAATAGTAGAGCTATTTTATATTGTAGGTGTTGTGTTGACTATATAAATTTCTTAATATAAATATAATTTAAAAAATTATAAAACCAATAAAAATATGATGATTTCTTTTCTTTTTTTTTGTCAATTTATGAAAAATAAGATTTCTTTTCAATATTCATGACATATTTCCTAAAGGCTGGCGAGTTCCTATTTATAATGATGTTTAAATTGAGGTAATTTTATAATCTATTTAAACTAAGTAGATAGGCATCTTCTTATTGGAGGTCTTGGAAAGGCCATCCTTGTTAAATTTTATTACTAGTTTTCTCAATCCAAACATTTTGAAACACTGAACTTAGACATTTACATAATCAAAAAGCTCATTGTTATTAAATGTTGGGAAGCTTGGTGCTATTTCTAATAATCAAATTCTAAGTTCAAGAGAACAAGGAACTTATGCCACAATGGATTATTCGTAATGCTATGTTAACATATTTTAGCATTTGAATTAAAAATGATCAAAGAAAAATCTAGCTTGGAGGGTGTCTATTCCACAACCAACATAGAATAACACATGTACATTATTATCCAATACTTCACTAAATCTTGTAGCAAGTCTCTTTACAGGTAGAGCTCTAACAAAAACCAAATCAATATGATTCAAAGTTCTTAAAACAAAAACAAAAAATAATAAGGAATGTACTAGATGCTTCTTACATAAAATCATTAGAGCGCTAAGATCCTAAATGACCACTTTCCGTTGAACCAAATTTCAAATGTACAAGTAAAGACATAAAAAACAAAAGACAGTGACATCATCAAACAAAATCCAAGCATAATTGACAGAATCTAGCATGCACAATTATATTTGTATACCTTAAAATATTGAGAAATTTGAGCTCCAATCCTATAAAATAATTCCAAAATAATAAGAAAAATTCTTACATAAATATTAGTGATTTATAGCTCTCCCTATGGCATAGCTAGGTCCCTTCCAATCCATAATTCCACTTGGCATATAGGTAACAAACTTAACAAGTTCAAAATATCAATGTTTGCAAATGGGATTGAGTCCTTACAAATTCCTTCCCCGTGTTAGTAAAGCAATGTAAATGATGTGGAAGTATGTGGAAATTAATTGTTCAAAGAGCACTTTACGAATTTTGTTTATAACTAAATAGATAATAGTTGTAATATTTCTTAATTTTAATGAAAAAATGAAAAAAGGGTTCTACCAATTATTGAAGGGAGGTTGTGGATAAAAAATTTTACTCATCGGCCAATGGTGATCCAATGAAAAATAATAATAATAATTAACACAACTATTTTTTCGTAATACAAACCATGCTATTTAATATGTAAATGCGATACTTATTGAATACACTTTAGTCCCATCCAACATATCTACTAGATCCAACTACATTTAACTCCATTTGATGTTCTTCCATTGAATAACCTACATAAAATCAAGTAAGACAAACCTTCCACATTATTTCATAACATAAGAAATGAAGTCTAAGATGAATCAAGTCCTAATATAATAAGTAAAGCTTACCTAGAAGAACACAATCTCACCTCTTATACAAGAAAAATACCTATACATAGATATTTTTCAGGGAATAATGTAACTAAATATTTCTGAAAATGAGAATTACAACAAAGATGATTTACCTTGAGATCTATTTATGTATTCCTAGATCCATGCCTTGGAATAATTTCCCATATCCATAAGCTCATCTTTGTAGAACATTCATAATTTGGAATAGTATCATTGTAAGACAAGAACCATAGTTCTAGCCTAGGTTATGATCACAACATTAGTGATTTCCTATAACCAACAATTACAATAAGCTATATATGGAATATTACTCTAATAGCACATGGACACTTCAAGCTAGACAATTCAATCTCTATAATGTTCCCTTAGCTTAGGATAATTTGTATAAACTCTTTTGGGAGATAAGAACAAGCATCATGACATGTTATTTGAATGAATATAATTCACTCATGGGTTGCATGCACAATTATGGGCATTTTCAAACCCATTGCTTGTTTATCTCCTCTTAAATTTAAATTTCTTAGTGGTCTAGGGGGTGAAAGTATGTTTTCTATAGGAATGCCACTGCTAGTCATTGTTTCTCTATGAGGAAATCACATTTTGATGCTCTTTTATTAGGAATATGAGAAATTTTTCTTTAAGTGAATTTTATATTCAATAAAATTTGATCACGCATGTTTTGTTAAAAAAAAATCAATCACTTAAATATTAATCATCCTTTGGATAGAAAAATGCATGCCAGAAAATATGAGTAAGGAATGGTAATCAACATAGTACACTATGAATCTATGAAGTGAAATTCCATGTTATGACAAACTAAATTATGAATTGATGTCATATAAAATATTATCCCTGCTGATAAATACAATGTCACTCTATGTATTGGAGAAGAGACTTAGAATTGTAGATGAAAGTGCAATATGATCTTCAAAATTATCTATTTAATAGTGATACAATATTTGCATAGCTCATGAGGTAGCATTAAAAAAGAAGACCCCTAGCTCAAGGTCATCAATCCAAAGTCGACAATGACATGAATCTACATCATGAGTACTAAAGGCATAATGTTAACAATTACAAACACATTATAATGATGTGTGAGTCATTAAAACAAATCTTATGGAACGAATGTATAATGAAAATGGACCCTCAGTTACATAGTATAGTTTATGAAATGAAATAAAGGATACAATATAATTTATCAATAGGAATAGAGGGTATGATGTTGAAGACTCATTGAATCAATTGAGTGGATGTCATTGATGTAAACCCACTAACAATTGCCAAAAATATTTTCAGTAATGTGTCCATGTATGAAGGTGATATCTAATTTGGAGATCATGTTCTTAGATAATGACCTAGTGTGGATACAAAGACATCCATCGATAGGAAAGCCTTAGTTTATCATATATCATTGATCAAGACAAAATGATAACTGAGAGTTTTGATATAAAGTTCCCTTGAAAATATACCATGATAAAATAATCACTTTGTAATCCTTTACTTAAAAGGACCAATAACATAATGCAACAATGTCGTGGGCAATGAAGAACTCTTGATAGTGACTAGAATTAAAACTATTTAGAGTAAATAACTCATAATCATGGAAATATAAACATTAGGGGGATTTTGAGGTCTTAAAATTTCCTCTTCTAAGGAAAATAGTAAAATAATAGTTAAAAAAACAGTAAAAAATAAGAGTGATTGAATTTTAAATGAAAAAGAAAGGAAACAAGTTTTTTTTCAATTGTATCTTCAACTTATTCCCTTGTACGTTTAACTACTCATTGGATGTGGAATTAAGTTATAAATCTAATAAGTTCACACTATTCAAGTTTCTTGTACACCCACATATTTGTTTTTTGAAAATACATGAAAAAAACACATGTTCAACACACTTTTTTCATGTATTTTAAATTTTTTTAATGTGGCTCTACTAAAAGAAACAAAAATAATGAGATATCATTTAGGATATGGTTATAAAATGGGAAGAGGAAAATATTAGGTCTAAACTTTTAAGTCCCATTAGGGGTAAATAAGATCTCCTAATCCCATGAATAAATGTAGTATGGGTGCCAAATGGAAAGGTAGGAATGCTAACTAAGGTGGCTAATGGAGGGTAGGTTTTACAACACATGCTATGATCTGCAATAGTGAATGCTACTAAAGGAAAGGAAGGGATGCTAACTAAGGTAGCCCATGAATAGTATCCTTTACAATAAATGTTATTATATGAAACAATGAAGATGACTAATGTCATAAGTTGGTGGAGTGCAACATAAATCATAATGGTTAATAAAAAAAGAATAGAATATAGGGAAAAGCATATTGCCATAGGTGACATCAAAATGCATAAATCATGGATCCATAAAGATCACCATAGAAAATACCAAAGAAAATATATCCAAACTATTATATACATGATCAACAACACTAGTATAAAAGTTAATAAATCCAAGATAAACCTTCAATAATTTATTTTTCTCTCTAATCCAAAACCTTGAAAACAAAAACCTTAAAAATACAATATTCTATAGAGAAGTAAGTAATATTATTACTTATATATAGTACTTATTTAGGTAAATCCCCTTATGTGGCTCATATCAAGGATTCCTATGATAATCAATGAATTCATGCAATATTTTGAGAACATACCATAGGCTATGTTTTATCCATAAACTTTTTTTGATATTCCTATAGAGAGTTCGTTAGAACATATCTGTTAAATATATATTTGAAAATTCAAAATCTACACTATTAGGTTTTATTCTTGTTTAGATTTATGTATATGTAGATTGAAGTTCATTATGTATGCATGAAAACTAAAATCTAATAGAGAAGATAAAAATGAAATAAAAACTCACAAACCATGATTGACACAATATATGACCTAGGAAACCCTTTCGAGGCAAAACCTAATTGGAAGGTGAGGTTGATTTTCTGTCTTCCTGAATAGAAAATGGTTTCAGGTACAAATAAGTATGGTCTATGGCCAATGGGATACTATAGTATACAATTCCTCTCTATTTTTTGTATCTCCTATCCTTTTTTGATGCTATGTTTTCATCATCTATGGAACAAATGCACTCGAAAATAATGGAACCCCTTTTCCACCTAGTGGCCCTTTTATAACACAACCCGATAGCCTATTAATGCTTTGGTTTGACTACCCCAATTTCTAAGAAGAGTTACAAAATAGAACCTTCTCTAGTATTATTCATCATAATCACATGGGAAAATCCCTTTTCCAGTTAATAATGGGGGCTAACTGCATCCTCTGGAATTATGGTGGTGAAAACACGAAGGTCAACTTTGAGTAGTGTAACTTTTGCTCACGGACTCCAATTAAGGTGATTATTACGTCATTGGAAAGGTTTATGTGTGTAGAAAATGAAATAAATTATTTATGCCAAAGAGAAAAAATTAGCCCCACAAAAGTCATTTGATGCCTCAAAATGCTCCTGAAATGCTTTAGTCCCCAATTTGACAAACTAGGTCCCATCGATAACGATGGTTCTTTGAGATGATTCCTCCAGTTTTTCCACTCTAAAAGCATTGAGATGGATAAAAATTATTTATATGATATAATCCATATCAATTCTATGGACATTCCACACAAGCTTCAATTTCCATGTTCCTTACATATCCTAATTGTAGTTATGAAATAGAATCAAGTTATTGTTAGAAGCAACTCAATGAAAAATATCAAAAGATAATGCAATTCCTTGATGATTCTAATCAAGGAATGAAATATATATGATAAAATCATAATTATCCTGGATTGGAGTGAAATTTTTTATCGTAAGTACTAAAAAAGGAATCCTAAACATAATTAACTAAAGGATTAACATTTCACTAAATGACCTAAAAATCATTCCAAAATTATTTAAAAGGAATAGTACAAAGCTTAAATGTTATGAAACCAGCTCATAAAAAGATAGAAAAGAGAGATAAATTCCTTAGATTCTAGCCTCTTCGATAGGGAAACCTTGTTTACATTACACAAATGAATAATTCTTGGATGATACAAATGACAAGACCTCCTTTCTATATATAGTAGTCTATGGGGTCATAATATAATCAGAGCCGAAATAACAATAATAATCTAAGGGCACAATAATGACAATAGTGGGCTTCTACAAAGCACAATACTAAAAATATGGGGACTACATGGGGACAACAGTATAATAAGGGTGTTGTACTAATAACAATAGGGGGTTATCCTAGTAGTATAGGGACCTAGCATGCTAGTGTCCTTCAAAAGGTGTTGTCATTAACGCTTGAGTAGTTATTGATGCTTATGTATAAAATTATTGTCCCCCCATGTGGAATATTTTGTATGTAAGGTATTCCACTTGATGAGATACTCCAAAATTCATCAATTTCGTAGTTGTCAGGTTCTTGTTTCTGTGACTACTCTAGGCTACAATACGATTTTTCCTTCCTTGTCCAGTTCTGGCAATACTGTTTACACTGGAATATTCTGCAACTTTTGAATGAGTGGCCACGCTTCTTCATCTTGCTTCCATTCATCCCTTTCTTCATTTATGTAATCTGGTTGGATAATATAAAAAGAAAAAAAAATTCTTCCACATCCTCGTCCTTTCTTAAGAGTGCATCTGCAACAACATTTTTCTTTCCTTTTTTTTAGATGAATTCAAAGTCATAAACCAACATATTTGTGACCCATTTTTCTATTCTTCTAAATATAATCTTTGTTCTAAAAAGTATTTAAGACTATCATGATCCATTTTTACCTTGAAGTGTCTTCCCATTAGGTAAGGTCGCCATTTCTTAAGTGCATGTAGTATTGCTAACATTTCCTTCTCATAAATAGCTTTGTGTAAATACTTTTCTTTGATTGGATGACTTTTGAATGCAATGGGTCTTTCATATTGCATTAAAACAACACCAATTCCATTTAATAATGTTGTTAGAGGTGTTGCTATTCTCCCATAATTCTTAACAAACTTGTGATAATACAATGTCAACTTGAGATATCCTCAAATATTCTTTACGCATGTGGGGATTTTCCATTCCTTAATGGCTTTAATTTTGCTAGGGTCTACCTTAACACCTTCATGACATACAATATGACCCAGATATTCCACCTCTTGTACTTCAAGGAGACATTTGGAGTTGTCTGCATACAATTGTTTCTCCTCCAATAGTTTGAGCACCCTATCAACATGTTGAACATGATCGTTCCAAGACTTGTTGTAGATTAGTATATCATCAAAAAATACTAACAAAATTTTTCTTAGGAAGGGTTTGAAAATGGAATTCATCAAACCTTGAAATGTAGAAGGTGCATTGGTAAGGCCAAAAGGCATGACCAAAAATTCATAATGAACCTCATGACTTCTAAATGTCATTTTCAGAATGTCTTCAGTCTTCATTCTGATTTGATGATATCCTAAACAAAGATCCAACTTGGTGAATTAAATTGATCCAATAATTTATCAATAACAGGAATGAGAAATTTATGTTATGAAACCAGCTCACAAAAAGATAGAAAAGAAAGTTGAATGCCTTAAAATTCATCCTCTTCGAGGGGGCAACCTCCTTTACATTACACAAAAGAAAAATTATTGAATGATTCAAATGAAAAAACCTCCTTTCTATATATAGGAGTCTAAGGGGTCACAATATAACCAAGCAGACCTAAAAATAATAATATAAAGGCACAAAAATAACAATAGAGGGATTCTATGGGGCACAATAATAATAATATGGGGA
>APFE030031712.1:28421-50564 GCA_000404065.3 Pinus taeda
TGAATTAGGTTCCCAAAGGTGAACATGATGCCGGATATTATCCTTTAAAGTCCCTATGAACACATCAATCCTATGCTCCTCTAAAATATTTTTTACCCTTATGTTCAATTTTTGGAACTCCTCAATATGCTCCATTGTTGAACCCTTTTGTTTGAGACTTATCAATTGGCTAAAAAAAGTGTTGCTTTTTGTATACTCATAATGTGATGTCAATTCTTCCGTAAAAATTGCCGAAGTGATAATTTGTTTACGAGAGAAAAGCCATTAATACCAGACAAACTGATTTGGTTCCAAATATAAAGTTGCAATAAGTACCTTTTGTGTGTTTTGCGCATTATTGAGATAAAAAAATTCCTCCATTTGTAATATCCATGTTGCGCGATCCTTGCCATCAAACTTCTTCGTATCAATTTTTGGAATATGTTGGGTCTTTGATCCAACATTAGAGTCCATGAAATCATGATTAACATTTATTTTGTTCTCATCATGAGTTTCCTCTACTGCCCTTTCACCATTAGTGACCATTTCTTGTAGCAACTTATTCAAATTTATCTTCACTTTTTCCATCTTATCATCCATGCCATCCATTTTAGTGTCCATGCCATTCATCTTAGCATCCACACCATTGATCTTAGCTTCCATGCCATCCATATTATCTTCTACGCCTTTCTTTAAACAATCCATCTTAGCTTCTACACCTTTCTTTAAACCATCCATCTTAGCTTCTACGTCTTTCTTTAAACCATCTATCTTAAAATCTATTAATTTTTGTGCAACTGACACTTGTTGCACTTGGTCTCGTAATTTTGATATATCATGTTGCATTTCTTCCTCTTCCTTATGAGCCATGCTAGAGCTTTTAGGTATCTTACTAGGTGTTTGCATTTCTTTCCTTGGGGGATCAATTATCGATAATAATGCTTTACTATGCCCTTTGAATTCCTTCAAACTATTCTTTCAAACCAAGCTTATGCAAAAATTAAAAAAAAACTACACACCTTTTTTCACTTTGTAGGAGCTTGATATTGAATATGATATATCTCTATAATTTTGAATCATCCAGTTCTGATATTGCAACTTGCATTAGCCCTCTATGTCCTCTTTCCAATTGCACTAATCTGATTGAATTTAGATTCTCCAAGGCAGAGTTATTTACAATCTCCCAAGATGACCTGATTATAGAGCTTTCCAAAAGAGCTAACTTGTATGTTGTGCCTCGTCTCACCATTTCGACCTTAGGTTCTAAAAAACATATACAAGAAACTACACTCCATCCTCTTTCTATACCTTCTTACGTAATTTCAATCCGATGCTTAAACAAAAAGTTATGATGATTTTGACCAGGTCACCTGTTTGGAATGTAATTCATGAGTCTGCAAAAAGACCAACTTCCTCAGATCATATCTCCGTAAATATAGTGCAAAAAGCTTTGAAATTCGGACCCGAGTTTCGGTGCGATTTTGTCTCAAATGGGTTTTTTCACTTTTGAAACATCACAAAAAAAATTTTATAGCGAAAATGCCACGATGACCTATTTGGAGTAGTGAAACCCTAGAATCCAAGGCTCTGATACCAAATGTTATGAAACCAACTCACAAAAAGATAGACAAGATAGTTGAATGCCTTAGAATTGAGCCTCTTTGAGGGGTCAACCTCCTTTACATTACACAAAATAACAACTCTTGGATTATTCAAATGACAAAACCTCCTTTCTATATATAGGAGTCTAAGGGGTCACAATATAACCAAGATGACCTAACAATAATAATATAAAGGCACAAAAATAACAATAGAGGTATTCTATGGGGCACAGTAATAACAATATGGGGACAATAGGGGCACAACAATGTTAATAAGGGATACAGCTAGAATATTTATGGGGGCATCACTAGTATTATAGGGACCTAATAGTATATCATGAAAAAATAATAAGAAAATTTTTCTAAGGAAGGGTTTGAAAATGAATTCATCAAACCTTGAAATGTAGAAGTTGCATTGGTAAGGCCAAGAGGCATGACCAAAAATTCATAATGACCCTCATGAGTTCTAAATGTTGCTTTTGGAATGTCTTTAATCTTCATTGTAATTTGATGATATCCTGAATGAAGATCCAACTCGGTGAATTAAGTTGATCCACGCAATTCACCCAATAATTTTTCAATAACAGCAATGGGAAATTTATGTTTAATAGTGAGCTTGTTGAGCTCCCTATAATCCGGACACATGCGCCATGATCCATCCTTCGTGTGCACCAATACTGCTGGAGTAGAGAAAGAACTTTGACTAGGTTGAATTATACCAGCCTCTAGCATTTCTACAACCATATGTTCAATTTCACTATTTCGGGCATAGGGATATTTGAACGGCCTGATGTTTGGAGGAACACTTACTGGAATCTAATGAATAGCATGATCATGATGGTGAATAGGTGGGAGGCCTTTGGGAGTTTCAAATACCTTCGAATGATTGTCAAAGACTTTTTTGGGATTTGGAGAAATAGATGATTTTGATGTGCGAACCTCTAGCGAACATAATTTTGCAATTACGCTTCATTGTTCCTTCTTTATAATCTTTATCATATTGTTAGCTATGATTATATTTTGTGTTTTCCCTACAATACCGCTTAATTCGAATTCCTTTCCTTCTGCACAAAATTTCATGAAAAGTTCTTGAAAATTCAAAGCTATTGTACCGAAGGATTGTATCCATTGGACTCCTAGTACAACATCAACACCACCCATTAGAATGGAAAGCATTGAGCTATTCAATATATATTATCCCATGGATTAGTTAATATTGTGGCCCTTTCTAGAGCAATTTATGGTTCCTCCACTTGCAACCATGACTTGACACTCTGGTGCTGGATATAGGAAGCAATTTAATTCCTTGGCTATCTTACAATTAATAAAATTATGGGTACTTCCTGAATCAATCAACACTATTACTTTTTTCTTCTTGATATGTCCTTCTATATTGATACTTTGAGGAGTGGTAATTCCAGGCAATGCATTACAAGATATGGTCGGATTCATTTCTTCTTTATCTAGGGTTTGTTCCTGGAGTATATCCTCTTCTTTTGACATTTCTTGTTCCTTTTCTTTCTCCTCTTCACAATCTATGTAAAATAATTCCTTCTCAGCACACTTATGACCTTTAGTGTATTTTCTATCACAACTGTAAAATAGCCCTTTTTCTCTTTTTTCTTCCAATTGTTGTGGTGTCAACCTTATAGGTTGTGGAAGGCTAAGGGCATAAACACTTCCATCTTTATTGTTGTGAGTGGTAGGCTTCTTGGTTGCAATAATTTTGCTTTCCATTTTTCTTGCTAACATGAATGCCTTCTCCAATGGTTCAAGTTCCCAAAGGCGAACTTGATGTTGGATATTATCCTTTAAAGTCCCTATGAACACATCAATCGTATGCTCCTTCAGAATATATTTTACCCTTATGTTTATATTTTGGAATTCCTCAATGTGCTCCATCATTGAACCCTTTTTTTTGAGATTTATTAATTGGCTAAAAAACGTGTCGCTTTTTATATCCTCATAATGTGTTATAATTTCTTCCATAAAAATTTCCCAAATGACAATTTGTTTACGAGAGAAAAGACATTGATAGCATACAAACTAATTTGGTTCCAATATAAATTTTCAATACGTACCTCTTGTGTGTTTTGCATATTATGGATATCGAAAAATTGCTCCATCTGTAGTATCCATGTTCTCAGATCCCTGCCATCAAACTTCCTCATATCAATTTTTGGAACATGGTCAGTCTTCAATCCAACATTAGAGTCTATGAAATCATGATTAACATTTCTTGTGTTCTCATCATGAGTTTCCTTTACTATGCTTTCACTATTAGTAACCGTTTCTTGTAGAAACTTATTCAAATTTATCCTCAATTCTTCCATCTTAGTGTCCATGCCATTCATCTTAGTGCCCATGCCATCCATCTTAGCTTCCGCGCCATCCATCTTATCTTGCACACCATTCATAATAGCTTCCACACAATTCATCTTGGCTTCATTTACCTTTTGTGGGAGTGAAATGTGTTGTACTTAGTCTTGTAATTTTGATATATCATGTTGCATTTCTTCCTCTTCTTCATGAGTCATGTTAGAGATTTTAGGTTTCTTACTAGGTGTTTCCATTCTCTTTCTTCAGGGCATCAATTATTGCTAATAATTTTTCACTATTCTTTTTGAATTCCTTCAAACTAATTTTTCATACCAATCTTATGCAAAATTTTAAAAAAGAAAACTACACACCTTTTTTTTCATTTTGTAAGATCTCGATATTGAATCTCTTGTATCTCTGTAACTATGGATCCCGAATATCTAAAATTTCATCCTATAGTATTCCTTTGAATCCTACTTCTAACCCCTCAAGTGTGATGAAGATTGGATTCTCCAAGGAAGAGTTATGACAAATATCATATAGTGACCTAATTATAGACTAGTTCAGTAGAGCGAAATTGTATGAAGTGTCACATGTCACTATTTCAACCTCAGTATCTGAAACTGATATACAAAAAACTACAGGCCGTCTGATTTCTAAAAATTATGATGAAATTTTAATCTGATGCTCAGAATAAAAGTTATGACAATTTTCCCCTGGTCACCTATTTGGAATGTAATTCAGGAGTCTGCAGAAACCCTAACTTCCTCAAATCATATATCTGAAAGTATAGTGAGACAAGCTCTGAAATTTAGACCCAAAGTTCAGAATGATTTTGGCTCAAACGTGATTTTTTTTGTAGCTTTTGAAAAGTCGCAAAAAAAAATATAGTGAAAATTCCATGATCCCCTGTTTGGAGCAGTGAAACGCTAGAATCCAAATCTCGCATACCAAATGTAATGAAACAAGCTCACAAAAAGATAGAAAAGAGAGATAAATGCCTTAAAATCTAGCCTCTTCGACAGGGCAACCTCCTTTACATTATACAAATGAGAAATTCTTGGATGATAGAAATGGAAAGACCTCCTTTGTATATATAGAAGTCTATGGGGTCATAATATAATTAGAGCCGACATAAGAATAATAATGTAAGGGAACAATAATAACAATAGTGGGCTTCTATGGGGCACAATAATAAAGATATGGGACTACATGGGAACAAAAATATATTAATGGGGTTGTATTAATAACAATAAGGGGTTACACTACTAATATAGGGACCTAACATGCCCCTCTCCTTCAAACTTTTTGTCCTCAATGCTTGAGTAGTTTTGGATGCTTATGTATAAAATTCTTGTCCTCCCAAATATTTGAAATTCCTTGATGATTCTTATCAAGAAATGGAAAATATATGATAAAATCATAATTATCCTAGATTGGATTGAATTTTTTTATGGTAAGTCCTAAAAAATGAATCCTAAAGATAATTAACTCAAGGGTTAACATTTCACCAAATGACATAAAAATCCTTCCAAAATTATTTAAAAGGAATTGTATAAAGCTTAAATTTTTTGAAGGAGAAATCAACTGTAACAGAATGTATTGTGAAATGGATTTCATTTTAAAATTAGTTCAAGAGCTAGGTTGTTTAAAATGTTTTCCAACTTTCCCTACACATACACAACATGTGTTACTGTGGGGACTTGGTACCTAGCAATATTTTTACATCAAATATGACATTTTAAGTCAATTACTAAATCCTATAGCTAGGGAAAAAATAATGATAAGCAATTCATATCTCTAAATAGTATATCAGTCACAATCATGACCCGAAGGATAGCCTCCTCCAAAGAAAAATACAACGTAAAGGAAATCATGTCAGCTAGGAGGGTTCATTGAAAAAATAAGTGAAGTTAAAAGATCATATTTTGTATTT
Organism: Pinus taeda; assembly: GCA_000404065.3. Lineage (NCBI taxonomy): Eukaryota > Viridiplantae > Streptophyta > Pinopsida > Pinales > Pinaceae > Pinus > Pinus taeda. Next base: position 34,257 of record APFE030031712.1, read on the forward strand.
TGATACATGTTATGTTCAACGTCCAATTTTTTTTTATTTTCATTTTACAATAATAAATATTTACTATGATTAATGGAATACTCATTCCATATGACGCTATATTAGAAGGGTGAGCCACTAACCTGGGATCTTGATTGACAACTAAGATTTCAAAAGAAATCAAGTGTAGAGACATGTTATCCACAACTACACTAAAATACAAGGACACACTTTTTTACTCAATTATAGTTGTAGAAGTCACACATATTGAAGTTAAGTTTACAAAATTAAGTAGTGGAGGTAGGGTGATGATACCCAGTAAAATATGTGTAGTTTTTAACCCTATATAATTAACTACTACAAATATATTCATATTAAAATAGAAAATATGAAATGGAAAATTTACACATAAACATAAAGATTTTATCGTAAACCACGGAAAATGCTAGGATTTTGAAATAAACACCTCCTTGTGTATAATATTCCACATACCATCTTATGTATATCTCACAAAATTCATAAACTGCCAATCCATTTATTTTGGATCGAAGTGCAATTCTAATTCCTCAACGAAAAACCCCCACTTGATACAAAACCCCTAAATCCAAAAAGAATGTGTCAAAAACCACCAAAATATATGGGAAACGCCAACAAAAGATATTTCCATGTGGTGATACCCCAAAAAATATATGTAGGGGGCTTACATCTCATATAAACCTCATGATGAAAGGGGTATCCCAAACCCTTACACCTTCTCGAATAGGTGGGGTTGTTCACCCATAGAGGGTATTCATGTGAGTTGTTCACAACTCCATTTGTGAACAACTCCTTAGCTGCCAACTACTACTCATTAGCTCTTTGGGACTTACTCCCACTATTTACTTCTGGTGCTTCTCCAATGAAGAAAAAAATAGCGCATGGAGGGCTACCCTCTATCACTACGGGATGTCCTTGTCTTCAATATACTTGGGCTTGTCAAATTTCTTGACATTGTTGCCTTCTTTTTTCCTTCAAAGATCAGTCCCCAAAGCTTAACTTCATACCTCTCCTATAATGAGTATAGTCCTTCAAGGTTTATACTTAGGTAATTTTTAAAAGCCTACTTGATTTCCTCCTAACAATCACAATATACCCACCAACTCTGTTGAAAACCTTGACAACTCATCCACTAGGAAATGCACCAATACAAGAGAAAAACCATAACATGTTTCTCCAACTTATGTTGCTCCCCTTTATCCTAGCCTACATTCCCTATTTTGTAACTTCATCCCTATTATTAGGGCTTGCCATAACTATAGTTGCATCCCCTTAAACTTGCCCATGTATGCTTCCAAAACCTACCACTTATCTTCCCAAACTAACCACACTTACTCATTGCCCCTTATGTTACTCCTAGCCCTTTTGTTTAGCCTCTCAGCCCCTCCAAAGGTAAACTATAAAACAACTTCCTATAACTAGGAAATGATTTGAAGTTTCAGACCTATTCCTAGATTTTCTCCTTCTTTTGTTTCTCATGATCTATAGGCTTTCCTATAATCTTGTATAGACCATGATCCCTAACTCCAGTGACAACTCCACCAAAGATAAATCCTTTGGGCCTGATCTTCACTTTCTCATTCTAGAAAATGATGTAAAACCCCATATTGCAGTCATTAATACATATAATACATTATATTTGAGTTTTTGCACACACTACACATTATGAACTCACATCAACTAACTTGAATCCAAATTGAATGACATAATGCATGATCCTTTAATCTCCTTCCGACTATTGTCAACCACTACCATGTTCAACTTTGAGTCCCACTCAGTGAGAGTCTTGAACACATTGTATGAACCTTTCATATGCTTCGATACACCACATACCATGTAGCCTTGTTGATGCCACCCTTAGAAAAATGAGAGATCAAAGAAAAATACTCACTCTCTAATCTCTTGGAGAGGTCATATATCTCATTAAAAGTGGTGATACTTGTAACCTACTTCCCCTTCTTTTTCTCATTATCTACCTACTTCTTCTTTGGACAGTTCATTGAAGAATGACCATACTCACCATAGTTGACATAATTCAACTTACTAAAGTCCTTCTTTTACTTTCCATTAATATTTACTAAAAGAGCCACGTCATCATCAAAAGCCTTCTTCTTCAAATGAAGATCCTCAGCTTGTAATTCTTCTTTAATGAAGTCAACCCACATCCTATTTCACTTTGGTAACTTCTCTTTGGCAATGATCGCTTTGATAAATGACTTCCATTATAGAGTAAACCCATTCAAAGAAATCCTCTGCACCAGAATGTTTAATAGTCACTCTGATGGTGGAAATATCATCTTGAGCCCGAGACAAGATTGTCACACACGAAGTCACTCATTCACCTTCTATCATCTTGGTGGCCTTCAACTTATCCTACAATAGCAACTATTGGTTCTCATTCTTATTCTAGAAAAAATGCTAAAGATATTTCCACATCTCATGGGAAGTGTTGTTCCTCAATAGATGAGGTATCAAAGGATCCTTGAAAACATGTAGGATGATCAGCTTGGCCCTCATATCCATCTCATCATACACTTACAACTAATTATGGTCAATTTTTTCCTCGATCTCCTTCTCAGCAAAGTCCAAAATCCTGTTCACAATCGGAACCAATTTGATCCTTTCCTTCCATGAACTATAGTTTAGCAACCCTTCCAAATTGTCCTCATATAAAATACCAAGTGATATATTTGACATTAATATTATTCCTTTATTAACAATGTGACCAACTCCATCTTGAGTTATATTCGTCATGCACACTCTGATTCACTTTCCCTTCAACGTAAATTTTATTCCATTTTGATTTTTGAGGACATTGAAAATGTAGGTTAGGGTCTTAGAATATCTAACACAAGCAACTCAAATACCATAACAACTACATGGCATAGCGGAATAAATACATAAATAAATCAACTAGTGATGAAATATACAACCTCAAAAAAAAGTTAAACAACCCAACTTTGTTATATTAACAAACCATACCAGGGATCATTTACAATCATTGATATAAGAATATAAACTAGGGTTTGGTGTCAAAATCTATGACAACAATCTACCTTAAACAAGATAGAACTAACCAGCTAGATGATGTAGTGTACCCTCATAGCTCCACTTGGTCATACCTTGAATATGTATGTTGGTCCTTATGCTCCCAATCTATAGCTCTAGCTCAATCAATGGATCATGCTACTTTAGTTCATTGAACACAACTCCCCAATATTATCTCTAGTTGATCATTAGTCTATCAACAAATCAACACATACAGTCTTCTTGTGAGTTTCTCATAACCCTATTTGTGAACAACTCAATTTCCCACTCATTCTTCTCAGATGTGAAGGAATTATTCCCAATATTTCTTTCTTGTGCTTCTATAGTGAAGAAAAAATTAGCGCATGAAGTGATTCCCCCTATCACTAAAAAATTTCCTTATCTTCATCAAACTTGGGATTTGTCAATTTCCACTTGGCTCACTTCTTTTGTCATACAAAGATTAGTCACTAAAGTTTCACTTCCTATATCTCATAGCAGCCATGTATTCCTTTATGGTATACACTTAGGGAACCTATAAACACCTACTCACTATCCTCCTAAACAACACAACATTCCCACCAAGGTTGTCTTAAATCTAGAGAACTCATCCATTAGCAAATGAACCAATAGAAGAGAATAACCACACCTTGTTTATGCAACTTGTGTTTCTCCTCTTGTCTTCATCCTTTATGATCTATTTTGAAACTTTTATCCTCTGATTAGGGATGAATGTAACTACAGTCATAGCCCCTTAAACTTGGTCTTGTATGATTCCCAATCCTATGACATGTCTTCCCAAACAGACCTCACTTTCTCGTTGTCTCTTGTGTCACTTCTAGCTGTCCTGTTTAGCCTATCATCGCCTCCAAAAGTAACCTACAAGAATAGAATATGTAACTAGGGAATCATCTAATGCTTCAAGCCTCTTCCTTAGTAATAACCACCCTCAACATAGGCACATGGCTTCTATAAAATGTCTTTCTTCCTTGATGATTTCTCCTCCCATATTTGACCTGCAACCACAAGAGATGTAACCCAAACCATACTCCCTCTTTTACCTTTACAAGTCTCCTTAGCTATAAACTACCTTAAAGGTATATCTACCTTTAAATCTTTCTCATTGGATGGTGAATTCATCCTGCAATAATTTTCTATTTATATGCCTTCTTGAACCAATGTCCAATCCTTCAAAGGGAATCATTAAGTTGGGTTGACTTGAATATTAGGAAAAATAGCCCACTTAAACATATAATGAAATAATATCTAAAATTATATACCTCTTCTCTTAATTCTTGAAGAAACCCCTTGTTCCTCTAAGGGTGCTCTTCCATCTCCAAGTGTCAGGTATCTAAAATGCCTTATGGTTTCACACCCACAACTTTTGGTTCAAAGCCCACAACTAGGCTTTTCTTTCCCACAAATCCCATGTGAGTCAAATGGTATATTGATCATGGATGTTCACATCATATGACAGGAGATAGAGAAGCTTTCACTTCTTGAAAATAATTAAAAGTGGTTATATTATTTTTGAAGGGAGTGAACCAATGAGAGTATTGGGAAGTGGCAAGGCCAACCTTCGTTAAAAGATAACCAATGCAGATGTATGGATCATTGAGGGTCTTAAGCACAATATTCTAAGTGATATCCAGATGATGGATGGAGGTAAGGAAGTGCTATTCAACTCCAAAGGTTTTTTCCTGTAGAAAGAAGGATCAAATAGAGTGATAGTTAATGGGGTTAAGACAGCTAAAAAATTTTATGTATTGAAGGGAAGAGTAAGAAAATAAAGGATATCAAAGAGGTAATCTTCATATTTCGATTCAGAGTACAAGAGATAGACACATATTGCAGTCCTCTTTTGCATGATAGATATTTTAGACAGCAAAATGAACGTGATGCCTTCATTGGCTTATGAGGGAGTATATGGAACACCTTGTTTTTCATGCACTTAGGATATTATGTTAACAATGCTTATATCTTTGATGGTGATTTCTTGATGATTCATTTTTACTATGGATGTTGTTTTTGCTAACGTTATTGTGATTAGGGATTTTTTTTGTTGTGATGAGTTGACATGCCACATGTTCATGGGGAGAACTTCATATGTTTCCAATATTTCAGCGGTATTGATGGCATCATGGCTCCTTCAAGGAGTTTACTATATGTTCCATACTATGTGCTTAGTTGGAATAAGTTTGTTGCATGAGTTTGCATTTTGGTTGTGCATGAATAATACGCAACATATGCAATTGGATTGTATCATGCATTTGGTTTGATGATATCATACATGTATAGGTGTCACTGAGATTACTACAATGATGGTGCATGATGTTTATATTTATGAGAATGTTTTGCTAATATGATATTATTGTTGTCACTACATCATTATATGTTTGTTGTTGTTTCCATTTCAGTTTATATTGTATAGATTCATGCCACATATGATGATTGTTGTTGTTCCTAACTTTTTCCCATAGACCATTGATATATTGGGCTGATTGGTTGTTATGTTTCTGATTCATGGAGTTGGAATATGTTGTTGGTTCATGATGTTGATGAGCCACTATACATTTTCATGTGTTGGTGATTACTACTAATGATATCTCGATTTCATGGTTAATGATTTGCAGAGGTTAATACATGTATCTTACGTGATTTATGTTGATGTTATATTTTTGTCCTAAAGAGGACATATTGTTGATCATATGCTCTATGTACTTACATTGATGGGAGGGTTTTATTACACTCATAGTATCACCTTTCATGTGTCATTCATATATTTTTGAGCCATGATTGGCATGTGTATAATGAGTTATGAGAGTTAGTCTAGCTTTGTATGGGTTCTTAGTAGTGTCAGTACAACCATGTATTTCATGTATTATCCATGTATAATCTCATATTTATCATGGAGAGATAATCTAGAGTCATTAATGTATCGAGAGAGAGTCATGTGAGTCATGGTTCAACTATATATATGGGATTATGTTGTCATTGTACAATCATGCATTATCATTTTGGAATCCATGTAATAGGCTTATGAAGCCCTATACTCTATCTCATATCATTGGGACATAGTCATCATTCCATGTGGAGTAGCCTCTTGCATATGTCAAGGAAGCATTGACAATGATATATGTCAATATACACTTGGCCATGGATATGTTTGCATTCAGTGGAGTATGGTTGGTCATGCTATGTGACCCTGTCATCATATATTTTATGCCCCCATGTATTCCTCAGAGGATGTTATAATTGCTCATAGGAGTGAGAGATGTTGGTTCCAGATAGTCATTGTTCTTACTCATCTATGAGTTTTTTGTTGTTGAATAGCTCGTTGTGGAGAAAATGTATTTGTTATTATTGATTCAAAGTTTCTTGGATATATATTGTTGTTGGTATAGATTTGATTAGAGTTTCTGTTGCTAGCTGGTCACATTATGTTCTCGCTGCTATATGCTAGTGATTTGATCTACTAGTGCTATTATTACATGGATTATGCTACTACTATTTGAGGAGAGAAGGTATTTGTTTCACTTATTGTTGTTGTTGCTTATTATCATGCCACCATAGAAGCTAGATACTTTATTATTGCCAATTTGATTTGTATGTATAGTGTTGGTCTAGTGTGATGTTGATTTGGCATAGCTTGTGTCGACGATGAGTTTAGTGCACACATTTTTCAAGTATACGGGGGAGTGTTGTTTCCTTTCACACTTGTAATCTAATTTTCATCACCTACATATGCTTTTGAGTGAAGTTTATGTTTTCTTTGATGGATTACATTGCATTGAGAGGAACACATGTCATTTATCTGTTACAAGTTTAGTGCTTTGCCATTGATATCAAAGGGGGAGAATGTGAGAACGAGGATTTGTTCTGAGAGGAAATTTTCAGATTATTGTTTCAGTTAGGGTTGCAATCAATGCCAAAGGGGGAGATTTTTGGCATTGATGTGCGTTGTTTGTTGTAGATGTGTTTTGGGTTGGCATTGATGTCGACCTGGGTGCTTGGGATGTAGGTAACTTGGTTATGCATGTGTATGTGTGGATATAGGTGGCTCATGTCTGGATGCTATTTAGATTCTTCATGGAATGTCAATTAGCTTGGACTAGCTTGGGTATGTGATCATCTTCTTGAACATGTTACTACATACAAATGTTTGTGGCTGCTGTAGGATTTAGAGTTGAGGAACCTTGCTGATTAGGTCTCGATGTCATCGATAAGGTCCACATGTTGATGTTATGATATATAGGGCTTCGAAAGGACCTGAGATGGATCTGTGGGTGTTTTTGGATTCAGCACAAGTATTGGAGCTGCATATTGATGGCAACAATGTTGTGGAGAGGTTTGATGGGCGATTTGGCCTAGATGATTAGTATGGTTGTTGGTTAACATCCCAGAAAGCCTAGTTTGACTTGTAATGTTGTTGGTGATATGGATGTAAATTGGTGAAGTGTTACAAGGGTGTCAGTGACATCTAGAGGTCCTATAGAGGCTTTTGAAGATTTGGAAGAATGTTGAGTAGGATCTAAGCTAATTTAACTAAGTTATAACCATCCTCCACCCTAGTCACATAGATGATGGATCATGGGAGTGACTGGAAAATCTCTGGCCACGGGCAGATAGGATTGTGGGAGTGACTGTGGAGCTCCAATCAAATATATCATGGGTTTTACATACAACCAAGGTTTTTCATGAGAATTTCTTTGCATTTCTTGCACAACTTAGATGACTTCGTTCTTATGGCAATGAGTATCATCGAAATTTTCCAAAAAAGGGTTGAATCATGGGGTCTCTAGAACCTGATCAAGGTCAAAAATATCAAAGGTATAGTGGAGTTAGTGGTTGATATTTTCAAGGAGCCTATCTCAACCAAATCTAAAGCATGTGAAAATAAGTTTTGAGTTCCCCATAATATGTAGCATTTACTGAGTTAATCATCATAGAGAAATGATAAATAGAGGAAGGATTGGAGTCTATTTGGTCCATTGTCTTGAGAGTATGAGATCATGCTATTGTGAGGGCCTTTCGAGTGAGTATATATTGCACCATATGCTAACATTATTTTACAATATTTTATAACTGTATTTTGTGCATAAAACATAGATAGAGTAGAGAAGAAGATTCATATTTTATATGTTGATTGCGGTAATAAATTGGAAGCATGTGGTGTGTTAGAGAGTAAAGATTGTTCTAAGTAGAAGATAATAAATAACCCTCTCCAGGGAATTTTTTTTTAATTCATATTTAATGAGCAGAATGATGGAGTTGTTGGGTTGCTCATGGTGAGAAAATTAAGAACCCAATTTCAAAATATATGAAAATTGATTAGCATGGAGGACGTGAAGCATGGAGGCTTTAGAGTAGACAATGATTCAATATATTCAGAAGAAGAGACAATTTCTCCATCCAATTCGTGTTGGACAATCTAATGGAGGTTGGGTGAGGATCATTGGTAGTGGGTGGTTCCAGCGAATACATTTTCATATATCCATGACAGAAACATGTGTCCTATCTGATAGGTTTTGACATACTGTTAACGAATTTGAGTCTTCCATATCATGGTTGTAAGCTAATCTATGTAAATTTGTTCAATAGATTAATAGAAGAATTGAGTAGTGCACCAAGAGCAAGGTGGTTTTCTTGTGAAAGGGTGTCCACTAGAAATACTTATGCTCTTATGTGTGCATGCTTGTGTTGATATTTCTCATGGTTATTGTTCTTTTATTTTATTGTTGCTTACATGTTTTGTAAATTAATATTGTGGATGTCTGTTGTAAATTGATAATCTAGCAATAAGATTTAAAATTGATATAAAGGCCATCACTACTAATTCACCCCCCTCTCAGTGGTGATTTGATTTCCAACAAAAACATAATTATTGCATGATGTGACTATCTCACAAAAAATAGGAAATAAGAACAAGTTGATCTTGAACCATATTTCATTAACAATCCAAAGGGGTTCTTGGTGCAACACTTATAGCATTACAACAATATTTGACCTTAACTCGCAAGTATAAATCTCATAATATTATAGCAAAAAAATGAAACTAATACAGAATTAATCAAAACCCAAACAAGGAGTCTGAATCCCTTTAGTATTAGCCTATTTATACATCATTACATAAACTTTGATACCATGGGTAGTACTAGGGAAAACAATTACCATGGGCACTACCATGCATAAACACATTACACTCACTAATCTTGAACAAAACAAAATTGGTAAGAATATGTAGTCAAACTTAACAATTTCCACCCATTCATATCATGTGCTACTCCTTTCCCTATGGTTCTACTTTATACGCGATTTTTTCACACACCTAGTTATACGAAAAATTGTGCGTTATTTCTATAGGTTGTTTTTTCTCAACCTTTGTGTGTGGAATTCCTAAAACTCTAAAAATTGTTGATAAATGCAGTAGAAATTCTAAATTTGATTTTCCCCTGATTAAATTGAGAAAATTCAAATTTCCACAACAACATACAACTTGGATGCAATTATCTTGTCTAACATGCCTTGTGTCACCTAGTTTTCTTAGTAAATTCAATTTGGAGGAGTTAGAGTTTATTTAAGCATTTGTGGTTTCTAATTTGTATCAATCAAAGTTAGATCTCAAGTTGTTTTTAGTTAAACTAGTTCCAATTATTGGAGTAACTAGTGCAAGGTCAGTTGTTCAATGTGACTTCAGTCTAATTCAATGATCATCTAGCTAAATGATCAATCAATCGAAAATAGCTAGTGCATCTAGAGAATTCAAGTTCCCTAATTGTGGTGGATATTCGAAGGTAATGTAAAATTAGCTGTAGACTAGCCTTGAGTGTACATATGTTGCGTAAATTTTGATGATAAGCCTTGGGAATTGCGCAATCCATTTTGAAGAAATTCCTAAATAATAGGGACCTAACTTCTCAAGTAATTGCGCAATGAAATAGGGGCTCAAGTTGAGGCATAAATTGACTAAGTCTGGGTCAAAGCTTCTTATTTAAGAGAGATAGGTTACTCACTTGCAGGTTGTGCTTAGCTAAGAAAACAAATTTTAATACATCTCTATCCCTCGAAAAAATACTTTGTGCATGTGTGTCATTTCTTATTTCATGTGTTAACGTTTTGTGCTATATTGTTGAACGAATTTCGCACAACAGTAGAGTATGTTTGTGTCTTATGATTTTTATTAAAACTTCATGATCAGTTTCACATATAAACCATAATTTCTACAGAATATTAAACAATTCTTCGACTATCTTCTTTCAAAAACTCATCACAATAATTTAATTTCTTTTGGCTTCTTATCTGAGGAATAAAAAGCGTATGCTGATTTCTTTCTTGAACATTGTATTTTTTCGAATGGATGTAAGATACATTCCATTATTGTTGCTGATTTTTATTTGCACCCACTTTTATCTTGTTGTTATTCTTTTTTATTTTCTACTCCTGTTGTTTTGGCTAATTTTTTTTAGTTCGAACTATATCTAGCCCCTTGGCTACACTAAGAAATTTGATGGGCTCCTTATATGCAAGTACTTTTGAGCTTTTCTCTTCATCACATCAAAAACCATTCTCGATATGAGGGGATCTTTGGACACTTAGAATCTTAGTCAACTTACTATATCCTTTGATAAATTTCTAATCTAGGCCGATTTGTGTCTTACTCTTTTCTAAGTGAGACTACCTCTTCCTCGATCCATTCACATGACTTTCATTTTTCTTTCATATGTTTCAACTAAGTATCTTTAATATTATTTGCTTCCTTGATTTTTAGAGGAAGAAGTGAAACATTTTTAGAGATATCATTTTATTTTTAAAATTTTCCCAACATCTCTTTCTACATCTTATTCCTTTTACATAGTCTTTTAATTTATCCTTAGTCATTTATCATTTCAGCATACAAATATACTTCAACCACTTCTTCATCAGACTTTACATGTTCTTTTTCTAGTGTGTCTAAATCCATGATCATAGACTCTTTTGTACTTCGTTTAGATTTGTCCTCATCAGAGGATTTTTCATCTTTATCTTCTCATGAGGTACAATCATCTTGAATATAGAAACTTTTATTTTCTATATTATTATCCTTTTATACTTTTGTATATGTATCCTTATGTTCATGTTCATTATTATTTTTATTTATGGAAATTTAGATGCATAATGACCTACTTTACAACAATTAAAGCATTTTAAAGGCCACTTACCTTTGTATTTTCCAAATCCTCTCTTAAATTTTTGACAAAAAATATCTCCTCTTCATGAGTTCTAGAACTTGAGTCATCTTGATCTTCTTTTGACTTTTTGTCATCTTTCAAAGTCATCCCATTTGATGTAGTTTTGATTTATGTATTCCTAATTTCATAGGGAGTCAATATTCCAAGAAATTGTTTCAATAATAGACTCTTGAGCTCTCTCATTTCCTCAACAATTTATGAGCTACAAACAAATCACTCATTGTTTTGTCAAGTCCTCTTATTGTACCGACTATTTCATCCACTCAAAGGAAGAATTTTTGTATTTCCTCATCCTTATGCATATTAAAGTATTCAAATTGCATTATATAGCCTTGAAGTATATCATTCTTTACTTTACTATCTCCTTCATAAGAACTACTCATCTTATTGCATATTTTCATGGTAATCATGCGTTGATAACTTTGACCAGATTATATTCACGTAGTCTAGTAAGGAGTGCATTATTAACTTTAGCACTATAAGTGAATTAAATCTTATCATATTTTTTAATCATGATAGATGGATTTTTATAGTAATTATCTACTATGTCCTAGACATCTACACTAAGAAACTATAAGCAAGTGCTCATTTTTTCCTCCCAAAATGCATAGTTTATTTCAGTAATGATATGAACCTTAATGGTGTTACCTCCATTATGGTTAGAAATTATCTCAAATATACCTTTAAGGAACTTGGCTATAATACCAACTGTTAGAAACCACGAAAATACTAAGACAATGGTTGAATCAGTATTTTAACAATTCTAAAAATTACTTGCTAAAAGTAAAAATAATCATATACAAAGTAATAAATAGAAGCACATAAATCTCGTAAAGTATAGACGCAAGATATTAACATAGAAACCCAAATGGGAAAAATCATAATTCTTTTTTTATTATGATGCAAATAAACTTCCACCTTCAAATGGTACGTCAATTTGTGTAGCTAAACCTACAGAAGCTCCAATCCACTTTTCGTTACCATCATGGCTGTGATTTTATAGAAAACCAACCAAAGGAACACCAACTTCTCTTGTGAAAGTCTACTTGAACACCTTTTTAGATCATTCCTTTCATAAATTTTCAAACCCATACTTGAGTCCTCCTTTTCCTAAAATATTACCCCATCAATTTCTCCTTCTAAAATATACTCTTCATCCCAACACATAACTCTCTATCTTTATTAATGTATTTTTTCTCTTCAATGTTGCCATTTCTTATAAGGCTTTACAATTGCTTCTATTCTTAGGTCATTTTCTATTTTAAATGTTATATTGCAATTAGGCTTCACATATATTTTAGATTAGTTATTTTCCTCACTATTCCTTCATCTACTCTCATCTTTGACTTCTTTATTTGTTCAATTAGTTAACTTGTACTTCAATAGTTTTTATTCTCTACCTGCATGTGAATAACACATTTAACATTCCCTATTAAAAGGAAAATTGACACTTCTTCAACATTTTTATCCAAATTGGGTGTGCAGAATGTAATTTTCATTTTTCTAAATTTGGTGCCAAAATGACAAAATTCATTCTTAGCATATACTACTGCTTTTCACATATGACCACAAGGCTCGAACCTTAGGGTTAGGCATAAAAATTATTTTTTGCAAAACACCCATCAGACCACATTAGAAGACCTTGTTATTAATTGTCTAAGAGAAAAAATGCCTATTGATGTCATGATAACATCATCATCTCGCAAGGTTTCCTCTATATGATGCCATGTATTACCCTAAATTAGGCCACTTTGCCAAGAAAAAATACCAATTTAGCCTACCATGTGTAATTTTTTGTGCTTTGCAACATGTGTAATAATGTCTAAAATACATGTCACCCATCTTGTTGCATCATTGAATAGATCAACACGTATGTTGGAATGCCACATCATCATCAATTAGAGGAGAATCCCACTATTGTTATAGTGATACACTTACATTATTATTTTCATGTAGGCTTTTATTATATTTTAACCCCTTAGACTCCTATATATACAAAGGAGGTCTTGTCATTTGTATCATCCAATAATTGTTCGTTCATGTAATGTAAAGGAGGTTCCCCCTCAAAGTGGATACTTTTAAAGTCGTTGATCTATATTTTTGTGAGTTGGTTGGATAACATTTGGTATTGGTTTGTATGGTATAAATGATTTTTTTCTTGTAAAGCACTTGTCACCTAGTCAATTTTTACCAAGGAAGACACATTGCTTTTGAAAGTCATCCAATCAAAGGAAAGTATATACAAAAACCTATTTATGAGAAGGAAATGTTGGCAATACTACATGCAGTAGAGGAATGATGATCTTACCTAATGGGAAGACACTTCAAGGTAAAAATAAATCATGATAGTCTTAAATAATTTTTGGAAAAAATATTTTCTTTAGAAGAGAAACAAAAATGGGTGACAAAGATGTTAGGTTATGAATTTGAAATCATATACAAAAAAGGGAAGCAAAATTTTGTTGCAGACGAACTCTCAATAAAGGATGAGGATGTGGAAGCATCACTTTGTGCCATTTCTATTATCCAACCTGAGTGGATAAACGAAGCAAGGGACGAATTGAAGAATGATGAAGAGGTGTGGTCACTCATTCAAAATATCCAGTAAGATTTGTGCACAATTGATACATTTAGATGGAAAAATGATTCATTATGGTACAAAGATTGCTTATATCTTTGTAAGAATTTTGCAACTCAAACAAAATATCCTTTTGGAATTTCACACCTCTCCCTTAGGAGGGCACTCATGATTTTTAAAAACTTACCATACGGTCAAGAAGGTTTTTTTGGGATGGCCTTAAATTTGATATTCAGAAGTTTGTGGATATTGTTTTTTTTCCAACAAAATAAAGTTGATACACTTAAAGCTTCATGGAAATCCAAAGATTATAGTAACTCACAAATATCCCATCCTCATTGGAACTTTTGGGACATAATTACTTTCTTTTCTTGGTACTCAATTAGCTCATAGATCAACTTAGCATCCACAATTGGATGGGAAAACTGAGATAGTGACTTTCTTTTTGGAAGCATATCTTCGTTATTTTGTATCTGATAAACAAACAAAATGGGTCAAGTGGTTACCTCTAGTTGAATGGTGGTACAACACTTCCTTCCATACTATAGAAAAAATGACCCATTTTATGGTATTTTATGGATATCCTCCACCATCCATGACATCATGCTTATGAGAAAATTATAAGGTTCAAGGAATTGAAGATCACATCGAGCATCAACAATGAGTTCTCCAACTCTTAAAGGATAACCTCACTCTAGCACATAATCGAATGAAACAAAATAAGAATGAAAGTAGTTTTGATGTAGGTGACTCGGTTTTTTTACGGATACAACCATACAAACAAATGTCTCTCAAGCAAGCTATTAAGGTTAACAAATTATCAACCATGTACCACGGTCCTTACAAGGTGTTGCAAAATATTGGTACTATGGCGCACAAATTCGATTTTCCTGCATCTTCCTAAGTACACACAGTTTTCTGTGTTTAATGCAAAAAAAGGCTATCGGTGATAAGGTTCCAGTTCAAACAATGTTTTTGGAACTTAATGAACAAGGGAAAATCATATTTGAGCCTAAACGAGTCATAGAAATAAGAACTTCATAGCTACAAAATCAATCAATTTCAGAGTATCTCATAGAGTGGAAGAACTTACCCGATGAAGATCCCACATGGGAGGATGAGAACTCTATACATAAGCATCCAAAACTAATCAAGTGTTGAGGACAATACTTTTACAAAGGAGAGGGGCATGTTACCCTATAATACAAATGTATCCCCCTTATTATTGTTGTTGTTCCCATGTAGCTCCCATATTATTATTTTTTTGCCCCATAGAATCCCATTATTGTTATTTTTGTTCCTTTACATTATAATTGTTATGAAGGCATTGATTATATTGTGACCCCTTAGACTCCTATATATACAAATGAGGTCTTCTCATTTGTATCACCCAAGAATTTTTCATTCATGTAATGTAAAGGAGGATTCCCCCTCGAAGTGGATCTTTTTTAAGTTGTTGATATATCTTTTTGTGAGATGTTTGGATAACAAATTTGGTCTCCAATAGATTTCCTTTATAACTCTTTGTGATGCCTTCAATAGGCCCAGATGCTTGGATACACATTTCTCTATGAAACCACGAACGCTCAAAATTGTGACCCAAAATAAGATCGATGGAAATATGGATCTCTACCTTCATATGGAACTTCACTCTTATGAAACCTTGACAAAACTCACTCTCTCTAAATTGAATTTGGATCCAAAATAATAAAGAAAACCCTAGATTATTCGGATAGAAAAACTTCAAAATACTTTGAAATTCTAAGATAAGTCCATATGGATTCAACATCTAATGCCTTTTCTTATACGCTAACCTGTTTTCACGTTGGATTTCTTGGATTCCCCAAATTCTTTGAGTCCTTCTCTTACTGTCCAATATTCCTTCGCTTAAAATAATTTTTTCTCCTTGGCCATTGGGATTTTGACCAAGTGTCATATATTGTTGGAAACATCTTGAAGAGGACTATCAAACTACAAACATTGCAAGAGAATTTTTAAAAATTACCTATACATAAAATGCCTTCAAATATAGGCTACATATCATCATTGAAAAACTCTACATGAACTTGTATTCATTTCTTCACTTGACATTAATGAGTAGAATTGACATCAATGACAACATTTTTCTCTATAAAATCCTCCTATTCCTTATGTTTACACATACAATGTTTTTAACCTTGTGAGCCTCAAACCTTAATATACATCTTGTCATTAGAATGAGTTTTGTCCAATGGCCCCTAGTCACCCTTATAATTTTCTCTTCATGGCCTACATGCTATAATTGTTGAGATGTCTTGGTAATTCATATATCCATTATGTAATTCAATATTTATTTAAATTCCATTTAAGGTATTTCCTAAACCTCCCACTCATTTCGTTGGTTCACCCCAATGTGTTGAGTTGAATTCCATTACATATATCAATATATTTGATGTCTATTTTGGTTTAAGAGACTTATCA
>APFE030031712.1:67654-100363 GCA_000404065.3 Pinus taeda
GTCTTCCCATTAGGTAGGGTCACCATTTCTTAAGTGCATGTAGTATTGCCAACATTTCCTTCTCATAAATAGCTTTGTGGAAATACTTTCCCTTCATTGGACGACTTTCAAAAGCAATGGGTCTTTCATCTTGCATTAAAATAGCACCAATTCCATTTCCTAAAGCGTCACATTCCACAATAAAGGTTTTTGTGGAGTCTGGTGTAGCTAAGAATGGTGCTTGTGACATTGCCTCTTTAAGATGTTCAAAGGCCTTTGTTGCTTCTGGAGTCCATGAAAATGCATCTTTCTTCAATAATGTTGTTAGAGGTGATGCTATTCTCCCATAATTCTTAACAAACTTACGATAATACCCTGTCAACCCGAGAAATCCTCGCAGATGCCTTATGGATGTGGGGATTTTGCATTCCTTAATGGATTTAATTTTGCTAGGGTCTACCTTAACTCCTTCATGAGATACAATATGACCCAGATATTCCACCTCTTGGACTCCAAAGAAGCATTTGGATCTTTTTGCATATAATTGTTTCTCCTCCAATAGTTGTAGCACCCTGTCAACATGTTCAACATGATCCTTCCAAGACTTGCTGTAGATTAGTATATCATCAAAAAATACTAACACAAATTTTCTAAGGAATGGTTTGAAAATTGAATTCATCAACCCTGTTGAAGGTGCATTGGTAAGGCCAAAAGGCATGACCAAAAATTCATAATGACCCTCATGAGTTCTAAATGTTGTTTCGGAATGTCTTCAGTCTTCATTCTGATTTGATGATATCCTGAACGAAGATCCAACTTGGTGAAGTAAATTGATCCATGCAATTCATCCAGTAATTCATCAATGACAGGAATGGGAAACTTATCTTTAATAGTGAGCTTGTTGAGCTCCCTATAATCTGGACAAGTGCGCCATGATCCATCCTTCTTGTGCACCAATACTACTGAAGCAGAGAAAGAACTTTGACTTGGTTGAATTATACGAGCCTCTAGCATTTCTGCAACCATATGTTCAATTTCACTCTTTTGGGCATAGGGATATCTGTACGGCCTGATGTTTGGAGGAACCTTCTTGGAATCAGATGAATAGCATGATCATGATCACGCATAAGTGGGAGACCTTTGGGAGTCTCAAATACCCTGGAATGATTGTCCAAGACTTTTTGGAGATATGGAGAAATAGATGATTCTGATGTGGAAACATCTAGCGAACATAATTGTGCAATTACACCTCCTTGCTCCTTTTTTAGAAGCTTTTTCATACCATTAGAGCTGATTATCTTTCCTGGTTTCCCTGAAATACCCCTTAATTCAACTTCCTTTCCTTCCGTAGAAAATTTGATGAAAAGTTCTTGAAAATTAAAAGCTATTGTACCCAAGGATTGTAGCCATTGGACTCCTAGTACAACATCAGCACCTCCCATTGGAATGGAAAGCATTTGGCTAGTCAATACATATTCTCCCATGGATAGCTTGATATTATGGCACTTTCGAGAGCAATTTATTGTTCCTCCATTTGCAATCATCACTTGACACTCTGGTGCTGGATATAAGAAGCAATTCAATTCTTTTGCTACCTTACAATGAATAAAATTATGGGTGCTTCCTGAATCAGTCAACACTATTACCTATTTCTTCTTGATTTGTTCTTCTATATTGATGGTTTGATGAGTGGTAATTCCAGCCAATGCATTGCAAGATATGGTAGGATTCATTTCTTCTTTATCTAGGCTTAGTTCTTCAAGTATATCCTCTTTTGTTGACCTTTATTGCTCCTTTTCTTCTTCCTCTTCATAATCTATGTAGAATAATTTCTTCTCGGCACACTTATGACCTTTAGTGTATTTGCTATCACAACTGTAACAAAGCCCTTTTGCTCTTTTTCTTCCAATTGTTGTGGTGTCAACCTTATAGGTTGTGGTAGACTAGGGGCAACAACACTTCCGTCTTTATAGTTTTGAGTGGTATGTTTCCTGGTTACCATAATTTTTCTTTCCATTTTTCTTTCTAACCTGAATGCCTTCTCTAATGAATCGGGTTCCCAAAGGCGAACATCATGTTGGATATTATCCTTTAAAGACCCTTGAACACATCATTTCTATGATCCTCTAGAATATATTTTACCCTTATGTTCAATTTTTGGAACTCCTCAATGTGCTCCATTATTGAACCCTTTTGTTTGAGACTTATCAATTGACTAAAAAAAGTGTTGCTTTTTGTACCCTCATAATGTGCTATCAATTCTTCCGTAAAAATTGCCCAAGTGATAAATTGTTTACAAGAGCAAAGCCATTGATGCCATACAAACTGATTTGGTTCCAAATATAAAGTTGCAATACGTACCTTTTGTGTATTTTGCACATTATTGAGATCGAAAAATTGCTCCATTTGTAGTATCCATGTTGCGGGATCCTTGCCATCAAACTTTCTCATATAGATTTTTGGAATATGGTGGGTCTTTGATCCAACATTAGGGTCTATGGAATCATTATTAACATTTCTTTTATTCTCATCATGAGTTTCCTTTACTACCCTTTCACCATTAGTGACCATTTCTTGTAGCAACTTATTCATATTTATCTTCAATTCTTCCATGTCTATCTTCAAATATGTGTTCCAATCATCCATCTTAGCTCCCATGCCATTCACCTTAACTTCCACACCATTTATCTTAGATTCCATGCCATTTATCTTAGCTTCTGTTAGCTTTTGTGAGTGTGACATTTGGTGCACTTGTTCTTGTAATTTTGATATATCATGTAGCATTTCTTCGTCTTCTTCATGAGTCATGCTAGGGCTTTTAGGATCCTTACTAGGTGTTTGCATTTTCTTTCCTCGAGGCATCCGTTACCGATAATAATGTTCTACTATGCCCATTGAATTCCTTCAAAATAAATTTTCAAACCAATCTTAAGCAAAAATTTAAAAGAATCTATACACCTTTTTTCACTTTGTAGGAGCTCGATATTGGCTTTTATGTATCTCTGTACTTTCAGATCATCCAGTTCTGAAATTGTGACCTGCATTAGCCCTCTGTGTCCTCTTTCCAATGCCGCTAATCTGATCCAAATTGGATTCTCCAAGGAAGAGTTATGCAAAATCTCCCACAGTGACCTGATTATAGACTAGTTCAGTAGAGCGAACTTGTATGACATGCCACGAGTCACTGTTTCAACCTTTGGTTCTGAAAAATTTATACAAGAAACTATAGTCCATCCTCTTCCTGTACCTTCTTACGAAATTACAATCAGGTTCTCAGAGAGAAAGTTATGATGATTTTCGCCAGGTCACCTGTTTGGAATGAAATTCAAGAGTTTGCAAGAACACCAACTTCCTCAGATCATATCTCCACAAATATAGCGTGAACAACTCTGAAATTCAGATCCGAGATTCAACGCGATTTCTTCTCAAATGGTTTTTTTTTTAGATTCTGAAACGTTGTAGAAAAAAAGTTATAGCGAAAATGCCACGGTGACCTTTACATTACATAAACGAACAATTCTTCGATGATTCAAATGACAAAACCTCCTTTCTATATATAGGAGTCTAAGGAGTCACAATATAACCCAACCAACCTAACAATAATAATATCAAGCCACAAAAATAACAATAGAGGGATTCTATGGGGCACAGTGATAACAATATGGGGATAATAGGGGCAAAACAATATTAATAAGGGGTACAACTACAATAGTAATGGGGTAATCACTAGTATTGTGGGGACCCAACCTTGTCATAAAGAGGACATATTGTTGATCATAAGCTCTATGTGCTTGCATTGACGGGAGGGTTTTACGACACTCATAATCTCACCTTGCATGTGTCATGAATAGAGTTTTGAGCCATGATTGGCATGTGTATAGTGATTTATGAGAGTTACTCTAACTTTGTATCGCTACTGGTAGTGTCAGTACAACCATGTGTTTAATGTATTATTCATGCATTATCTGATATTTATCATGGAGAAACAATCTAGAGTCATTAATGCATTGAGAGAGAGCCATGTGAGTCATGGTTCAACCATATATATGGGCTTATGTTGTCCTTATACAATCATGTATTATCATTTTAGAATCCATGTAATAGGCTCATGAAGCCTTGTACTCTATCTCATATCATTGGGTCATAGTCATTGTTCCATGCGGAGTAGCTTCTTGCATATGTCAAGGAGGCATTTACAGGGATATATGTCGATTTACATTGAGCCATGGATATGTTTTCATTTAGTGGAGTATGGTTGGTCATGCTATGTGACCATCTCATCATATATTTTCTACCACCATGTATTCCTTAGAGGATGTTATAGTTTCTCATATGAGTGAGACATGTTGGTTCCAGATAGTCATTGTTGTTACTTGTTTATGAGTTTTTTTTTGTTGAATAGTCCATTGTGGAGAGAATGTATTTGTTGTAGTTGATTTAGAGTTTTCCTGGATATATGTTTTTGCTGGTATAGATTTGATCAAAGTTTCTATTGCTAGTTGGTCAGATTATGTTTCTGATGCCGTATGTTACTGATATGATATACTGCTACTATTATTACATGGATTATGCTGCTACTATTTGAGGAGAGAGAGCATGTGTTTCACTTATTGTTTTTGTTGCCTATTACCATGCCACCATAGAAGTTACATACTTTACTATTGTTGATTGGAGATATATGTATATTGTTTCTCTTCTGTGTGTATGATTGGGCATAACTTGTGTCTAGGGCGAGTTTAGTGCACATATTTTTCAAGTATATGGGGGATTGTTGTTTCCTTTCAGTCTTGTACTCCATTTTTCAACACCTACATATGATTTTGAGTGAAATTTATGTTTTTGTTGATTGATCCCATTGCATAAAGAGGAGCACATATCACTTATCCCTTACATGTTTAGCCCTTTTCCATTGATGTCAAAGGGGGACAATGTGAAGATGAGGATTTGTTTTGAGAGGAAATCCTTAGATTATTGTTTTAGTTAGGGTTGCAATCAATGCAAAAGGGGGAGATTTTTGGCATTAATGTGAATTTCTTGTTGCAGATGTGTTGTTGGTTTGCATTGATGTCAACCTAGGTGCTTGGGTTGTAGGTGACTTGGTTATGCATGTGTATGTGTGGCTATAGGTGGCGAATGTCTGGATTATATGTAGATTGTTCTTGGAATGTCAACTAGCTTGGAGATGTTATGATCTTCTTGATCATGTTGTTGCAAACAAATGTTGGTGGCTGCTATAGGGTTTATAATTGAGCAGTGTTGTTGATTAGGTCTCCATGTCGTGGATGAGGTCGACATGTTGATGTTATGATATATAGGTCTTAAAGAGGACTTGACATGGATGTGTGGGTGTTGGATGATGTAGCACAAGTACTGGAGCTACATATTAATGGAAACAATGTTGTGGAGAGGTTTTATGGGCCAACTGGCCTAGATGTTTAGTATGGTTGTTGGTTAGATTCCTAGAAAACCTAGTTTAACTTGTAATGTTGTTGGTGATATGGAAGTGAATCGGTGAAGTATTACGAAGGTGTCAGTGACTTCTAGAGGTCCTACAAAGGCTTTTCAAGCTTTGGAAGAAGGTTGAGTAGGATCTTAGTTGATTTAACTAAGTTATGAGCATCCTCAACCCCAATCACATAGAAGAAGGGTCATAGGAATGACTGAAAATCTCCTCTCACTAGAAAATAGGTTTGTGGGAGTGAGGGAGGATCTCCAGTCGAATATATCATGTGTTGTGCATACGATCGAGGTTTTTTGTGATAATTGCTTTCATTTCTCACACAACTCAGCTAATTTCACTATTATGGCAATGTTTATGATTGAAATGTTCCAAAAAATGGTTGAATAAATTCATGGGGTCTCTAAAACTTGATCAAGGTCAAAGATATCAGAAGGATAGTGGAGTTAGTGGTTGATTTTTTCAAGGAGCCTATCTCAACCAAATCTAAAGTGTGTGAAAATAATTGTTGAGTGCTCCATAAGACGTAGTATTTACTGAGTTAATCATCATAGATAAATGATAAATAGAGGAAGGATATGAGTCTATTTGGTCTGTTGTTTTGAGAGTGTGAGATCATGCCATTGTGAGGGCCTTTTGAGTGAGTATATATTGCACCATATGCTCACATTTTTTTACAATGTTTATCATTGTATTGTGTGCATAAAACAAACATAGAGTTAAGAGGGAGATTCATATTTTATATGTTGATTGTGGTAATAAATTTGAAGCATGTGGTACGTTAGTGAGCAAATATTTTTCTAAGTAGAAGATAATAAATAACCCTCTCTAGGGAAAAAAAATTAATTCATATTTGATAAGAAGAACGATGGAGTTCTTGGGTTGCTCATGTTAAGAAAATTAATAACTCCATTTGAAAATATATGAAAATTGATTAGCATGGAGGAAGTGAAGGCATGGAGTCTTCACAGTAGACAATGATTCAATATATTTAGAAGAAGGAACAAATTCCTCCATCCAGTTGGTGTTGGATAGTCTAATGGATGTTGGGTGAGGATAGTTGGTCGTGGGTCATTCTAGTGAATAGATTTGCATAGATCCATGAGAGAAACATATTTCTTGCCTAATAGGTTCCAACATACTATTAAGCAATCTGAGTCTTCCATATTATGGCTGTAATCTAATCCATGTAAATTTGTTCAGCAGATTAATAAAAGAATTGAGTAGTGCAACAAGAGTAGGGTGGTTTTCTCCCCGAAGGGTTTCCATTAGAAATACTTGTGTTCTTATGCATCCATGCTTGTGTTGATATATCTCATAGTTATTATTCTTTTATTTTATTATTTCTTACATGTTTTCTAAATTAATATTGTGGATGTGTGTTGAAAATTGATAATCTAGCAATAAAATTGAAAATTGATATAAATGTCATCACTACTAATTCACCCCCCTCTTAGTGGTGATTTGGTTTCCAGCAGAAACATAATTATTTCATGATGTAACTATCTCATAGAAAACAGTAGATAAGAACAAGTTGAGCTTGAAACATATTTCATTAACAATCCAAAGGGGTGCTTTGTGCAACATTTATAGCATTACAACAATATTTGACCTTAGCTCGCAAGAATAGACCTCATAATATTGCAACAACAAAAAGAAACTAATAAGGAATCAATCAAAGCCCAAACAACCAATGTGAATCCCTTTACTATTTTCCTATTTATACATCATTACATAAAATTTGATACCATTGGTAGTACTAGGGAAAACAGTTACCATGGGCACTACCATGAGTAAACACATTACACTCAATAATCTTGACCAGATCAAAATTGGTAAGAATATGTAGTCAAACTTAACAATTTTCATCCATTCACATCATCTGCTACTCTTTTCCCTATGGTTCTCCTTTATAAGCTATTTTTACACACACCTATTTAAACTAAAAAATTGTACGTCCTTTCTATATGTTGTTTCTACTCAACCTTTATTTGTGGAATTCTTAAAACTCTAAAAATTATTGATAAATGTAATAGAAATTCACAATTCGATTTTTCCTTGATTAAATTGAGAAAAATAAAATTTCCACAAGTAGTTTGCTCAGTAAATTCAATTTGGAGGAGCTCGAGTTCAGCGAAGCATTTTTGGTTTCTAATTTGTAGCAATCAAAGTTAGTTATCTCAAATTGCTTTAAGTTAAACTAGTTCCAATTATTGGAGTAACTAGTGCAAGTTTAGTTGTTCAATGTGACTTCAACCTAACTCAATGATCATCCAGTTAAATGATCAATCAACCCAAAATAGCTAGTGCATCTAGAGAATTCAAGTTCCCCAATTGTGGTGGATATTCCAAGGCAATGTAAGATCAGTTGTAGACTAGTCTTGAGTGTACAGATGTTGCATGCAATTTGATCATCAACCTTGGGAATTGCACAATCCATTTTGGAGAAATTCCTAAATAATAGTGACCTGATTTCTTAAGTAATTGCGCAATGAAATAGGGGCTCAGGCCAAGGCATAATTTGACTAAGTCTAGGTCAAAGCTTCTTAGTGAGGAGAGATATGTTACTGAATTTTAGGTTGTGCTTAGATGAGAAAAGAAATTGTAATACATATCTTTTCATTAGATTAATACAATCAGGCAGTGGGGTTTGTAGCAGATTTCTTTCCCTCGAAAAAATACTTTGTGCATGTGTGTCATTTGATATTGCATGTCTTAAATATTTGTTATATATTGTTAATTGAATTCCACATAGAAGTAGAGTAGGTTTGTGTCTTATGGTTTTTATTAAAACTTCATGATCAGTTGCAAATCTACACAAAAGTTTCTACAAAATATTAAACATTTCTTCGACTGTCCTCTTTCCAAAACTCGTCCCAATAATTCGTTTAATTTTTTTGGCATCTTATCTTAGGAATACAATATGCATGATGATTTCTTGCTTGAACATTGTATTTTTTTCGAATGGATGTAAGTTACATTCCATTATTTCTGTTGATTTTTATATGAACCCACTCTTATCTTGTTGCAATTCTTTTTTATTTCCTACTCCTATTGTTTTGGATAATTTTCTTTAGTTGGAACTATATCTAGACCCTAAACTACATTAAAAAATTTGGTGGGCTCCTTATACTCAAGTACTTTTGAGCTTGTATCTTCATCACATCCCAAACCATTCTTGATATGAGGGTATCTTTGGACACTTAGAATCTCTTCTAACTTACTATATCCTTTGATAAGTTTCTAATGTAGGCCGATTTGTGTCTTACTCTTTTCTAAGTGAGACTACCTCTTCCTCGATCCATTCACATTACTTGCATTTTTCTTTCATATGTTTCAGCTAAGTATCTTTAATCTTATTTTCTTCCTTGATTTTTAGGAGAAGAAGTGCCAAATTTTTAGAGAAACCTTATTAGTTTTCAAATTTTCCCAAGATATCCTTCTACATCTTATCCATTTTACTTAGCCTTTTAATTTATTCTAAATCATTAATTAGTTCAGCATACAAATATTTTCCAACCACTTCTTCATCAAACTTTACATGTTCTTTTTCTAGTGTGTCTAAATCCATGATCATAGACTCTTTTGTACTTCCCTTAGATTTGTCCTCATTAGAGGATTTTTCATCTTTATCTTTTGAGTAGGTACTATCATCTTGAATATAGAAACTTCTATTTTTATATTAATATCCTTTTATACTTTTCTATACATATCCTTATGTTCGAGTTCATTATTATTTTTATTTATGGAAATTTAGATGCATAATGACCTACTTTACAACATTTAATGCATTTCAAAGCCAACTTACCTTTGTAGCTTCCAAATCCTTCCTTAAATCTTTTACAAAAAAAATCTCCTGTTCATGAGATCCACAACTTGAGTCATCTTGATCTTGTTTAGACTTTTTGTCAGCTTTCAAAGTCATCGCATTTGATGTAGTTTTGATTTATGTAGTCCTAGTTTCATAGAGAATCAATGTTCCAATAAATTGATTCAATAATAGAGTGTTGAGTTCTCACATTTCCTCAACAATTTTTGAGCTACAAGCAAATCACTCATTGTTTCGTCAAGTCCTCTTGTTGTATTGACTATTTCATCCACTCGAAGGAATTTTTTTTATATTTTCTCATCCTCATGCATATTGAATTATTTAAATTGCATTTTATAGCCTTGAAGTTTATCATTCTTTACTTCACTATCTCCTTCATAAGAACTACTCATCTTGACGCATATTTCCATGGTAATGGTGCATTGCATAACTTTGACCAAATCATATTCATGCAGTCTAGTAAGGAGTGAATTATTTACTTTAGCATTATAAGTGAATTGAATCTTATCATATTTTCTAATCATGATAGATGGATTTGTATAGTAATTATGTACTATGTCCTAGATATATACATTAAGAAACTATAAGTAAGTGTTGATTATTTCTTGCCAAAATGCATAGTTTGTTTCAATAAAGATATGAACCTTAATGGTGTTACTTCCATTATGGTTAAAAATTATCTCAGATATACCTTGAAGGAACTTGGATCTAATACCAACTGTTAAAAACCACGAAAATACTAAGATGGTGGTTAAATTAGTATTTTAACAATTCTAAAAACTTACTTGTTAAAAGTAAAAATACTCAGATACAAAGTAATAAATAGAAGCACATAAATCTCGTAAATTCTGGACACAAGATATTACAATCAAAACCCAATTGGGAAACATCATAATTCATTTTTTATTATGATGCAAAATAAACCTCCAACTTCAAATTATGTCAATTTTGTAGGCTACAACCTAGAGAAGGCTCTAATCTACTTTTTGTTTTACAATCACCAACTTGTAGATTTTTATATAAACCAACATAAGGGAAGAACCATCTCCCCGTACTTGAACAACCTTTCGGATCATTCTTTCATAAATTCTCAAACAAATACTTGAGGCCTCCTTTTCATAAAATATTACTTCATCAATTTCTCCTTCTCAAATCTACTCTTCATCCCAATATATACTTCTCTATCTATATTCATGTATTCTTTCTCTTCAATGATACCATTTCTTATGAGGCTTTACAACTATTTCTATTCTTAGGTCATTTTCTATTTTAAATGTTATATTGCAATTAGGCTTCATATATACTTTAGATTAGTTATTGTCCTCACTATTCCTTCTGCTACTCTCATCTTTGACTTCTTTCATTGTTAAATTAGTTAACGTGTCCTTCAATAGTTTTTATTCTTGGCCTACATGTGAATAACACATTTAACATTACCTATTAAAATAAAAATGAACACTTCTTCAACATGTAATTACAAATTGGGTGTGTAGAATGCAATTTTTCTTTTTCTAAATTTGGTGCCCAAATGACAAAATTCATTCTTACCATATACTACTCCTTTTCACATATGACGACAAGCCCTAAATCTTAGGGTTAAGTATAAAAATTGTGTTTCGTAACAAGCCCATACGACCACATCACAAGACCATGTTATTAACTATCCAAGAGAAAAAATGTCTATTGATGTCATTATAACATCATTGTCCCACAAGGTGTCTTATGTATGATGCCATGTGTTACCCTAAATTAGTCCACTTTGCCAAGAAAAAATCCCAATTTATCCCACCATGCATCACTTGTTGTGCTTTGCAACATGTCTACTAATGTCTAAACTACATGTCGCCTATCTTGTTGCATCATTGAATAGACCAACACCTATGTTGCACTGGCACATCATCGCCGGTTAGAGGAGAAGCCCATTATTGTTATTTTTGTATACTTACATTATTATTTTCATATAGGCTTTGATTATATTGTAACCCTTAGACTCCTATATCTAGAAAGGAGGTCTTGTCATTTGTATCATCCAATAACTGTTCATTCATGTAATGTAAAGGAGGTTCCCCCTTCAATGTGGATACATTTTAAGTAGTTGATCTATATTTTTGTGAGTTGGTTGGATAACATTTGGTATCGGTTTGTATGGTATAGATGAATTTGTTCTCGTAAACCATTTGTGACCAAGTCAATTTTTACAAAGGAAGACCCATTTCTTTTGAAAGTCGTCCATTCAAAGGAAAGTATATACAAAAACCTATTTATGGGAAGGAAATGTTGGCAACACTACATCCACTAAAGCAATGGAGACCTTACCTAATGAGAAGACACTTCAAGGTAAAAATAGATCATAATAGTCTTAAATAATTTTTGGAACAAATACTATGTTTAGAAGAGAAACAAAAAATGGGTGAGAAATATGTTGGGTTATGACTTTAAAATCATCAACAAAAAAGGGAAGTAAAATTTTGTTTCAGATGAACTCTCAAGAAAGGATGAGGATGTCGAAGCATTACATTGTGCCATTTCTATTATCCAACCCGAGTTGATAAATGAAGAAAGGGATGAATGGAAGAATGATGAAGAGGTGTGGTCACTCATTCAAAATATGCTGTAAGATCCATGTACATCTAATACATTTAAATCGAAAAATGATTCATTATGGTACACAGATTGCTTATATCTTTGTAAGAATTCCCAACTCAAAAAAAAATATTATTTTGGAATTTCACACCTCTCCCTTAGGAGGGCACTAACAATTTTTAAAAATTTACCAGTGTCAAGAAGGTTTTTTTGGGGGATGGCCTTAAATTTGATATTCATATGTTTGTGGATTTCGTTTTTTTCCAACAAAATAAAGTTGATAGAATTAAGACCGTGGGTTTGTTACAAACTTTAGCCGTTGTAAGCTAGCACTAAGAGGAGGTCTATGTGGATTTTATCACAGGTTTACCCAAGTATAAATGAAAGAGTGTCTTCACGGTGGTATTTGATAGAATTACCAAGTATATACAAGTTTTTACATTATCTCATCCTTTTAACTCCAGTGCAGTTGCTACTGTATTTATGGAAACAATAGAAAAGCTTCATGGAAATATAAAGATGATAGTAATTGATAGATATCCAATCCTCATTGCTAATGTTGGGACATAATTATTTTCTTGTCTTGGTAATCCATTAGCTCATATATCAACTTATCATCCTTAATCGGATGGGAAAACGATGATAGTGACTTGCTTTTTGGAAGCATATCTTCATTATTTTTTATGTGATAAACTAACACAATGGGTCAAGTGGTTACGTCTAGTTGAATGGTGGTATAACACTTCCTTCCATACTATAGCAAAAAAGACCCCATTTATGGCACTTTATGGATATCCTCCACCATCAATGAAATCATATTTAAGAGAAAATAATAAGGTTTAAGAAATTGAATATCACATAAAGCATCAACAATAAGTTCTCCAACTCTTAAAGGTTAATCTCACTCTGGCACAGAATCGAATGAAACAATAGGAAGATCAACATCAGAATGAAAGAAGTTTTGATGTAGGTGACTCAGTTTCCTTACAGCTACAACCATAGACACAAATGTCTCTCAAGCAAGCTATTAAGGATAGTAATTTATCACCCAAGTACTACAGTCCTTACAAGGTGTTGCAAAATATTGGTACTATGGCATACAAATTTGAGTTGCCTGCATCTTCCTATGTACACACAATTTTCCATGTTTCCTGCTTAAGGAGGGTTATCAGTGACACAATTCCAGTTCAAACTGTGTTTCTAGAACTTAATGAAGAAGGAAAAATCATATTTGAGCCTGAATGACTCATAGAAATAAGAACCCGACAACTGCGAAATCCATCAATTTCAGAGTATCTCATTAAGTGGAAGAATTTACCAGATGAATATTCCACACGGGAGGATCCAAATTTTGTACAGAAGCATCCAAAACTACTCAAGTGTTGATGACAATACTTTTTTGAAAGAGAGGGGCATGTTAGGTCCCTATAATACTAATGTATCCCCCTTATGATTATTGTTGTGCCCATGTAGCCCCCATATTATTATTTTTGTGCCCCATAGAATCCCATTATTGTTATTTTTGTTCCTTCACATTAAAACTATTATGTAGGCTCTAATTATATTGTGACCCCTTAAAATCCAATATATACAAATGAGGTCTTGTCATGTGTATCAGCCAAGAATTGTTCATTAATGTATTGTGAAGGAGGTTTCCCCTCGAAGTGGATCTTTCTTAATTCGTTGATCTATTTTTTTGTGAGATGGTTACATAACAAATTTGGTATCTAATAT
This sequence comes from Pinus taeda, assembly GCA_000404065.3. Lineage (NCBI taxonomy): Eukaryota > Viridiplantae > Streptophyta > Pinopsida > Pinales > Pinaceae > Pinus > Pinus taeda. The sequence goes on from APFE030031712.1 coordinate 81,238, forward strand.
ATTTCCTTTATAACTCTTTGTTATGCCTTCAGTAGGCCTATATGTTTGGATACACACTTCTCTACAAAACCACGAACACTCAAAATTGTGACCCAAAATAAGATCAATATAAATATGGATCTCTACCTTCATATATAACTTCACTCTTATGGAACCTTGACGCAACTCTCTCTCTTTGAATAGAATTTGGGTCCAAAATAATAATGAAAACCCCAGATTATTCTGATACAAAAACATCCAAATACTTTGAAATTATAAGATAAGTCCATATGGATTCGACATTTGATGTCTTTTGTTATGCATTGACCTATTTTCACCATGGATTTCTTGGATTCCCCAAATTCTTTAAGTCCTTCTCTTACTGTCCAATATTCCTTCACTTAAAATGATTATTTCTCCTCAATCATTGGGTTTTTGACCAAGTGTCATATATTATTGGAAGCATCTCCACGAGGACCACCCAACTACAAACTTTGCAAGCAAATTTTAAAAAATTACCTATACATAAAATGCCTTCAAATATAGCCTACATCTCATCATCAAAAAAATCCCCATGAACTTGTGTTCATTTGTCCACTTAACATTAATTAGTACACTTGACATCAATGACAACATTTTTCTGAATAATATCGTCCAACTCCTTATGTTTACACATACAATGTTTTTAACCTTGTCGACCTCAGACCTTAATATACATATTGCCATCAGCATGAATTTTGTTCAATGGCCCCTAGTCACCCTTATAATTTGTCTCGTCATGGCGTACATGTTATAATTGTTCATATGTCTTGGTAATTCATATATCCGTTACGTAATTCAATTTTTATTTATATTCCACTTAAGGGATTCTCTAAGCCTCCCACTCATTTTGTTGGTTCACCCCAATGTGTTGAGTTGAATTCCATTACATATGTAAATATCTTTGATGCCCTTTTTGGTTTAAGAGACTTATCATTGAAGTTTCTCCAACAGATCTATAGCTACCAACAATAACTCATTAACTCTATGAATTTGATTTTGAGGCCAAATACCTTGTTTATTGTTTTGATGATTGTTGTTAGAGCATGCATGTCACATTGAATTTTAAATATTGGTCCCTAATGGCATGGTCACTCCTCTAAGTGTTCAACTTCAAGACATATATTCATGTTATAGTGGTCTATACTGGTACTTTGATATATTCTATTATTATTGGTGAGATTGCTCACATCTAACCATGGGGGCTTCACTCAATGACCCTGTGAAATATCATGTGTGTCCATGGCATACTAACAAATAGCCCTAATTTGACTACATATTGGAAAATACCTCTAAAATTCACATTATTTAACCCCCTACCAATACAAACCCAATACACCTTCCCAATTTGAAAAACCCCTAGTTTCACTAAATATTGTAGTATCCATTTTTTCATTAACATTTTTGATACCCCTTTATATTTTTCCATTAACTGCGAATGGCATGTTTTTATACCCATCAATACAAAAACCTTATATCCCCTATTATATGCTCAATATATTATGTCATTTTATCCTCGTTATTTATCTCCTAATATGAATAGAAATGGTATGGTATTACTCCGCTAGTGAAGCCCTCATGCATCTAAAAATGATTTACATCATTGACCACTTACCAAATGGTGTCCTCCATGATCAAAAAACAATTTCTTTAATCACACCATGGAGATTTGTACAAGATGATATAAATGTTCTAGAAAAAATAGAAAACCAAAGATACCTATTGCTCTTATTCAAAATTTGTTCAAAGTCTTTAGTTTGAGGTTATCTTAATGACCTCTCTAGATGCTCAATACCTTATTTTAATGGGCTTCTTTGTTGTAGGTCCATGACCCCTAAGGTGATATTGCTTCATGATAAGCACAAATGAATGTAACATTCATTTTAACTTGTAACATGAACTAGATATATTTAGAAATCCATTTATTTTTGCGCGTAAATATGATGTTTCTACATTAGGGATACAAAATGATATGTGGTTATCCACATGGTATCCTTTTATTCATCCTTTTTATGGAAACATTCATGAGTCCACAGGTTTTAATGTAGAATTAAGGTCACATGGATTATTAACATTATAGCCCTTGGAATCAAGTAAATCATTATGAAACTTCCTCTTTCCTCTTTCAGTACTCGATACCACATTGGTTCAAGGGTTTAGTCCATGGTTGTTTAATGCTCCTAATTACAAAACATGAAACTTTGTCGACAATTGGGTCGACATCATAGTGATGTATCATATTACCATACTAATAGATTCATTATGGGATGAATACTATATCTACTTAGGTCTCTCGAATGCTAAACCTTTGTGTCCAGCTTCAAGGATGTGTTTTGGAGTAGCAATAAAGTGATTCAAATCGATATGTGGTTTATATAAACAATTTTCATAATATACCTTATATACTTAATCCTACATTAATCTTAAACTTTAATTTGTGATAGAATAAAAATCATCACATACTATAAAGGCTATGCTAAGAAGAATGTTCATATTAAAATACTTCTCATTAACATATCTAAGATAAAATTACATCTTATCTTTTCTTTTGCTTAGAATATTTAAAAGTACAATTCTTCATTTTATCATTATTTGAAATAATGTAATAAGATGAGAGTGATTTATTGAATACCTTTTAGTTAGTGGGAAAACTTATCTTAACTCACTTGTGAGTTTGTAGTGGGCACAATCATTATTAGCTATTATTTGTAAATGTGGACCGACTCATTACCATTATATTTTACTTTTTATTTTGTGAGAAAACCTATATTAACTCAATTGTTGATTAGTAGTTGAAACAATCATCACTGATTATTATTTCTAAATAAAAATAGATCATTATCAATGACTATTATTTATGAATATATATTAACTCATTATCATTAATTATTAATAATGAATGTCCACAAAGTTACTGACGTTGCATGATTTCTTCACTTCACTCACTTTTCTTACGATTAAGGGGTACTAAATTTTCCCTATTGAGAAATAAGTATCGTAATTCAATTTAAAAAAAAGAAGGTTTATTAATAATAATTTATTGAATTAATGTAAATATTAATTAGTAATTATATTAAAGAAATGTTTAATAAATTTAAAATTATTTTATTACTCATAATTATTACTTTTTTCAGTGAAAGAATGTCATAATACATTTTAAAATATTTATTATTTATAATTAATTATTTTTATTATATATAAAAATATAATGGTTATAATTAATTATAAAAGTAATTAATATTTTTAAGAAGGTTATGTTTATTTTTGAACATTTGTTATTATTAAATAGATAATAGATAGGATATAGTTAGTTAATATTAATGAATTATTCTATATTTTTTTTACCAGAGGTATTATTATTAAATAATAGTCATTCCAAAACTAATTACTATTCATGGATGAGAGTGTATTTTTTAGATATGTATTTATTTATTATTAACAGGATGAGGGTAATGTTTTTTTTAAATTAGTTGCTATTGATGGATAATTATAGTACTAATTTTCAAATATAGTTATTAGTCCAAGCTAAAGTAGGATTGTATCAATCTTTTTACCCTTTCATTGTTGATGATGATGATGGTTAACATCCACTGAGACCAAATTGGTCTATCGGACCTATAATTTTCTTAGTTTCCAATTGTCTAGCTCCTCGTCTTTCTTGGTGAGATTGTTGTTGTAGCTTTCTTTATCTTGCATCTCCTTCATCTCTTTTGGTTCTCGAGACATTGGTCTCTTAGCTTTGTGATCTATTGTGTTCGTCCTTTTGAAGATAGTTGGAGAAGAAGTTTGGTCTAGGAGATCTGCTTTGCTGTTAAATGAAGATTTATTTTGTGTGATATTCGGATCCTCATATCTGTTGATGCTTGAAGGGTTGTCGAGTTCTGTTTTTTGTTTCTTGGTGGGGCTTTCCCCTTGCTTGCCTTGAGAATTGTTTCTTTCTTGTCCTATTTCCTGTGATTCAGAGTTTTCTCGAGAGTACTCTTCCTTGATGATAGTGTAGTGTTCTTTTTGTGCTCCTTCGCACCATGTAGATTTGTGGTGATTTTTTCTAACAAAATTTTTCTAGAATGCTTTTGGGCAATTTGTGGCTAGGTGGCCTATCTCAAAGCAGGATCGACATCTAAAGAGGACACTTTCATAATTGAGTTTCTATTTCCACAGATAGTCTTTACTTGTTAGGTGTATTTCAACTGGGAATTTGGCACTGAAGTCCATTTCCACACAGATGCATGCATAGGTGGTTTTGCCATATTCCTCTGTTTTTGGGCACATGCAATAAAATTTCCCAATTACATTTCCAATGGCTTCTAGTGAAGAGAAATTCAAGAGATGCAAGGGTAGGTTTGGCAATCCCACCCAAAATAGTGTTGAGGTTATGACTGTTGTTGAGGGATCGAATAATGGGTTCCATGGCCTCATGAATACGCCTGATTTTTCCCAAAACCAAGGGCTAGAATCTAGAATACATTGTTTGCTTTTAGAGTTTTCAAAATTTACTATAAAGAAACCCCTAGCGCACGGGTAGATATTAATTGCATCAGGAATTAAAGGCTTCCATACCTTTGAGATCCAACTATGGAGAGTTGTCAACTGCAACCAACAACCATTGAATCGACAGATTAAGGCACTTTCAGAGAACTTCAAATCCTCATCGAGTGAGGCTTGGACCACGTGGATAGTGGGAGCTGGGGCTTCACTGATGATATGGGCAGGAGCTTGCCCCCTAGAGGCAGAGCCAACAACTATTTTCATGAAGCTGGGAGTCATCTGGAGAATGTTATCCTACTGAATATAAAAAATTGCTGAATAGAAAGCCATAGAATATTGCTGAGGAGAAGAGAAAAGTTGCAGATCTATAAAGAAGAACCGCAGATCTATAAATGGCAAAAGACCTAATCAATGAGAAGAGAAGTGAAGAGCCATGGATCTATATCACGACTTGGTTAAAATGAAGAGTTGTAGATCCACGATAGCCACAAGATCTACTATTCATATAACAACCAATAGGCTTGTCCTAAGTTTCCCACAAATTTTCGTTTTGGTGTATTTTAGCAATGGCTGCCAAGAAAAGGCCCAATCAATGAAGAGCTATAGATCTTGAATTTTGAAAGAGCCACAGATTTGGAATTCTGAAAGAGCTGTAGAATTCATGTGGATACCTTCAAGCATCATGTTTCATGGATATGGTTGACCTTTCAGATCCGGAAACCAAATTAGTGAGGGAGGAAGTAGACAACGAATTCAACACTCTTCAAAACGTTTGGAAGAAGCATCGCAAGATCTAGTCTTCTGAAAATTCGAAGCACGACCGATTGGACGAGGAGAAAGCATCAAACAGACTACACAATATAGGGGAGGAGGCCGGAAGGTCAAATAACCTTTTGAATCAGAAGATTAGGGAACCACTTTATGACAACATGACGTAGTTGTGGGATGAAGAAGCAAGCGCGCGCGCAGAAAAATTTTTCTTTGAAATATACAAAATGTAATGTTAAACTTATAAATAAATAACATATTTGGATTATAGCAATCTATTTGACTTTTCATTACTATTAATTTATCTTGAAATATACGAAATGTGATGTTAAACCTTGAAATAAATATTTTTTAATATTTGATAGGACAATAAATTCAATGTCTTGTTGCAACCTTTCCATAATGCCATATGTACATTTATATAAAGGTATATGTGGGCATTATCCACCAACATGATCAAAGGTGGCAGTGTTGGCCATTTCAAGATTCGTGCCATGAGGTTGATTTATTTGCATCCTTATCTTCATGTCTAGGGAATTTTGTTAGGCACAAAGTACCATTTTTCTTGTTACTGATGAAACTTGTCCTTATTGTTTTGTTTTATACAACTAATGCTACATTTCATTTTTTATAGTTAGGTTTTAGGGATCTTGATTAATAGTTCAAGCAATAATATTCACAAAGAAAACAACTTAGCTCTAGTTCTTATCCATGTACAATGTACATCTATTACTTGGTGTAAGTACCCTTGTGTTTTCAATATCCATAGGATTCCTTCATTATACTTGTAATTATAGGTATTATATATCTATTCAAATAATATACTATATTTCTTTTTTTCATATATATATACAAAGTGGGATAACCTCCATTTATTTAATTTCTTTCATTGGTGTTTTCTTTGCCATTTTATTTTGGGTTTAGATACGTGAATTCAAATAATTTTTCTGCATTCATAAATATTTTTTCCTATACTATCCTTCTATGCCAAAATTCCAGAATTTGTGTTCACATTTTTTTTTTTTTTTGCCTTTAAGTTCATTGATGGAAGTGTTCAATATTCAGTTTTAAATATTTACAAATAATTAATGTTATTGTTATTTTCTCTATATTTTCATGCACAATTAAGTGGCCATGTAGCACTATTTAATGATGGGAATAATTATAGTTAAATTGAATAAAGGAGGTCAACTTAATTAAGTGCTTGGATGACTCCAAAAATAATTTCCCAATATAAAAACACCTAATCATCATTACATGATAGTAGTCACTTCTTGGCCTACCTACACTTAGTTTTCGTAACAACTTAATAATCAATTTCCAAGATAATTACACTTTATAAGGGTTACTATCCATTGTAAAGTTGATTACCTTAGAGGTTACCAATATCAAACTTAATAAGGGACACCATCTAGGATGAAAGTGACAAATAACTTCAAGGCTAATTATATTGATTCGCGAAGGCCATCCAACACATAATGGTTATATTTGATTCCCAAGCTAAGATAAAAAATTTAATTCCTGTGCTAGGTACATATGTTGATGAAAATTATCGTTTGGGTTAGCTAGTGAAAGGTATTGATAATGGAAATACCATTTGGATGAAAAAATTATTCAATTAATAGGTAAATGGTTATGTATAACTAGGGTCATGTCATCATTTGGATGATGGTGTTCTTCAACTAGTTTGTTGAGTATTATTAGTAAGGGTTATTATTATTGAATAAGAATGGTATTAAATATCTAGTGTATCAACTTTTAATGAGATTCATAGTTATTGCAACCTTCCTTAATGAGAAATATTACTATTGGATGTGAGTGACAGTTAATCCATGTGCTGACTACTATTAATAAGGAAAATTAGAGTTTGGATGAAGGTGTTACCAATCTATATGATACCTATTATTAAGGAGGGTGGCCATCCTTTGATATCGTGGTAGTTAATTTCTATGCTAGTTATCACTAATGACATCCTCTACTATTGGATGAGGTTATCTACCCTTAATGAGGGTGTCTACCATTTAAATCAGGATTATATTCAATGAATAGGATAATCATTATTAGTGAGGAGAAATATCATTGTGTGAGGATGCACATAGCCAATTCTTAGGTTGGCTTTCCTTAATAAGGATAAGTGTCATTTGGATGTGAATAGTCTTTAACTCCTAAGCCCACTATTCCTAATGAGGATATTTATGGTGTATATTACACTCATATTTAATTACTATATGGAAATTATTGTAAATGTGTGCAACTGGAATTAATAACTTTATTAAGAAGAGAAGCATGACCTTGACAAAATTCTTAGAGGAATTTTTTTAGCAAGATGGTTAAATTAAATAAACTTTGTTTTGGATATATGTAGTGTGATAACTAATTTTGAGCCAATTAACTCATTGGATATAATTTATAAGCAAATAATTTTCTTAGGTGAAGGTGATTGGCATTTCCCATGCTAGTTGATATTAAAGATACAAAACATAATTTTACCAATAGCACTACTCAACCTAGAGGTAACTTTAGACTAAGTATATTTTGAATAGTAGTGGTAATGAATTTTTTTCTTACAAGAGCAAGTGTTTACCCTAGCTAATGTTATTGCTTCAATCATAATTGTAGTTCAATGTTGGTATTTCATAAAAGTGTGTGCTCATTTTAGTTAAGGCAATATCTATATATCATAGTCAATAATGAATATATTATTAACATAACTATGTGTAAGAATAAAATTTATTTTACGTGACAAATTTGATATGAATCAGGAAAAAAGTTTAGGCATGATCCAAGATTGGTTCATGATGGAACTATTTTTTTAAGAGTTTTGTTCAATTTATTCACCCAAAGCCTTGGAAAATCTATTAAGTTTGAGAGTAAAATAATATTTGACTTCTTATGTCATGAAATTTTGACCACAAAAAATGATTGTTACATGATTATACTACTTTAGTGTACAATCTATACGAGGGTATTTATTTTTCTATAGGTTCACAATAAGCATGAAACCATAAAGAATTAATGGAAATATATGTATATATGTAGATATTTAACAATTCATATATACACATGTAATCTAATTTAATTATGTACTAACAAGTTATTATTGTTTTCAATTTTACCTAAACACGTAAACACAACTATGTTTGAGAACCCAAAATATATGATCATGCATATTCATTTAATTATGAATGTGACTATGAATATATCTAGTGTACCATTTTAATGATTCACCATGGTTTTCAATTCATATTGAATTGATTAATCATATATAACGCACATATATAATCCAATTCCTTAGATTTGCATATGAAATGTTTTTTACCTTGTAAGCTTGACACCCTAGCATCCCTCCTATCATAACAATTAATTATGTTTAATGTTCCCTAGTTATAGTTATAATTACTTTCTTCCCATATGGCATATTGACATTTGTTGAGTACTTCTACATAGTTGTATTGTTATTGCCTAAACCAATTTTTGTTTAGAGTCCATTGGAGGGAAGTCTTAAGACTCCTAGTCTTTATTTTACTTCATTCCATGTGTCAATTTAATTTCCCTTAAAAATATCAATATCTTTTATTCTATTTGATGGTTTGATGGACATATCACTCTAATTTCTTTAATGTATCTAGCCCTACCAACACCGATTCATTAAAAATTGAGGTTTTATTTACAGGTCCACTACCTTGATTTTTGTTTCTATTATTGGTGATTGAACTTACATTTACCATTGATTTTCAGTATTGATTTGTAATGAAATAGTGACTCCTCTTAGTGTTAAAATTCAACAAATACATTGTGCCATTTTGTACTAGCCTCTAAGTATATGTTATCATTATTAGTGAGCCACCTAGCATAAACAAACAAATTACATAATTCATCACTAAACAAATGATGTCCCCCATGATCAACTAAAACTCCCTAATCACATTATGGAGATTTGCACTCGATGATATAAATGTTTTAGATGTATTTTAAAACCAAAAAAAACTATTTCTCTTATTTAACATTTATTTTAAGCCTCTAGTTTGCTTATCTCAATGAACTCTTTACATGTTCTAGACCCCATTTCAATGTTACTCCTTTGTTGTAGGGGCATGTTCCCTAGGGTGACATGGTTCCATCACAATTTTAAATCGAGATGACATTATTTTACATATAATATGGACCATCTAAATTATAGATGCCCTCCCCCATATTTTACATGAATTGATAATGACCTAAGAATGTGGATGGCAACCTCATTGTGAGAACTAGTGTACTTTATCAATGTATTTGCAAATGTTATCCCTTTTTTCTTTGTTATGGTTTTCATGCAATGTAGGCCCAATGTCCTTTCACAAGGATGGGAAAGAAAAACATGCCACATTTCCTTTCTATAACATTCCCCTAACATCACACAATATAGGGCATATGTTATCATATCAATTTCATATGCGTATGAGACATAAGTTGAAATATCCTAACAAGGTTCATATAATCATTAAACACACTTGATATATATTTAAGAAGGTGGAATTGATATCAATTTCAAACAAAAATCAAAGTAAAACTTCAAGAACTATCAAAGGGGCCTCTCAACTTTTGTTTTATTAGTTGTATGACTCATGCAATAATTCTATTAATACTCATGCAATCATTGTAGTGGCATGGTTTGAGCAATGTCATGGCCCATTAATACTAGAGGTAACTAACTTAGAAAACTTGTAGGTGAATGCTTAACTATATCGCTGAAACTTCCTGATTCAATAGGAGGGTAATTGATCCCATCTTGATCAATCTAATGATATGAGTTCACATAGGTGAATCTTTTGAGTTCCTATTTAATTAAATCACCTACAATCCAGTCTTTGAGCTATTATGCAAAGCTCTTCGATGCATTCTACAATAATTTATTGTGCTAAAGTAACATTATCATGATTGTCTGAATGAGTCGTAAGTCACTTGCTTTCATTCACACTAATTAATTTTTCCTTGGTCCCATGCTACCCAAGTTCCTCTTAAGAACATTGATTACAAAAGTTGATGTATTGCTTGACTATTGCTTCAATAAAGAAATCCCATTGGAGGATACAAATAACCCTTCCACGGAGAAGGACTAAACATCATATCAATAGGCTATTATGTAGGTGATATTATTTAGTTTTGTACATTTCCATTGGCTTAATAAATAATTTATATTTTCCCCTCTTATCTCTTGTTTAATTTTTTAAATTTATATACTAAGTGGTTTATCAATAAGTATATATACATAACCATTTAAATTCATGTATTTAATGGTTTATTAATTAGCTTACATGTGTGAAATTTTAGCATATTTTTCTTTACTTTATTCGTGGACTACATATGACTTGAGTGTGTATTTTGACAAATTACATACACAAAAAGTAACCTAACACCTAAACCTTTAAAAATGTCAGTGTCATTTAAAATATGAGCATAATAGTTAAATTGTTGTGTGTGTGTGTGTGTGTGTGTGTGTGTGTGTGTCTCTCTCTCTCTCTCTCTATATATATATATATTTGTAAAGGTGATAAGGATGGGAGTAGGTATCTATACTCATTATCGTGAAATTGAAAATCCATAGATATGAGGCTTTAAAAGTGTGATGTAAAGATGATAAGATGGAAGTAGGTATCTATACTCATTATTGTAAAGTTGAAAATCAATAGTTATGTTCAAAAAAATTTAAAGACATATAATATATGACTCTTTGGAAATATGATATGACAACCTTCACATATTATTGAGATATTATTATCTATATTTTTAAAATAAAAAAACATATATATAGAGCTATAAAAATACCCTATATATATTAATTATTGCGAATAGTTATATATAGAAATTTTTATTATTAATATTTGAAAAATGGTAAATAAAGATTCTATAAGAAAACCATTAATATCAATGTTTTAAAAACAAACATTCGAAATGAAACACCTCCGATATGAAGAATACATCTTATATGACACCCTACCATACTTTGAGGCTATATGCATATGATTTCAGCGTGTTGTGAATCTGTAAGCAACTGCAGTTACCGAGATAAATGAGTGGAGACAACAATATTCTTGCCTTTCATCAAGTCTTCAATCTAATACGACCGTGACTTCTGATATTTTCATTGGACGGTGTGAATTAATCCTACCGAAACTCGTTTCTGGCGTACAATGATTCTCAATACTTTTGCAACCAGTGGGTGTTTAGAAGAACCTTGGCATGGTAGGAAAATTATGTATATATATATTTATATTGTTGTCTTTTCCTCCTCTGTGACTATAATGTTTCTATTCCGCAAATATTGTTTACGCTTAGGTCATAATGGCTACTGGATTTCGTTTTCTTGAATCCTTACTGATATTTATGCTATTTGCGGTTTTTCATAACTCAACAGACAAGAATTGTTGTTCCCTGTAATTAAATTGGGAATTTCGTGTCTCTTTGTGCTACACAATGTAAAGATTCTGGTTATAATATGTTTGTTTCTTATTGCTATTAGTTGATTAAAAGTCATGCCAAGAGTTTAATCCGTGTTCTAGCTTCTGGGATTAAAATCCCTTGTGTTCTCATGGATTGATAGCCAGAACTTAACCAAGCCATTCTTCTGGCTCTCAGGATTAAAATCCCATGTGTTCTCATGGATTGATATCCAGAACTTAACCAAGCCATTCTTCTGGCTTCCAGGATTAAAATCCCTTGTGTTTTCATGGATTTTTATCCAAAACTTAACCAAGCCATTCTCACCCAGTTAAAATTCTGAAGGGATTACCTTTACGGTTCCTGAGACAAGAGTTTCTGATTACCTAGCGAGTAACAGGGAAAAGATTATTCCCATTATTCTGATAGTTAGCGTTTACCTCTGCCAAATAACCAGTCTCTTTGCAGATTAATTCCGCGAACAACTTCAATCTCCTTCCCATATAGAGTGAATTAACCCCTGATTGAATCAGTAGGGTTTGTCCTCATTGACTCCTACGGTCTTCAGTTTCGCTCCATATGCAATTTTTTTAAAGAAAAAACTGAGAGGTTATATTTGTTTTCCTTACGAACTTCCCATTAGTTATCCATAGCATAGTTTACAGTTCTTTTTCCTTTCAGGGAGAACACAGTGGAGTTCCCTGGTTCATGTCATTTCCACTATTTTTGGTTCCATAACCTTTCGGCTTACCATTACCATGGTTACCGTGTTTTCTAGAGATAATTCTCCAATGTTAGTGAATCGTAAAATACCAATAAATAGCTATTTGATTTATGACTATTTCCTTCATAACTAATACAACAATACTATTTTCAATGACTTGATCTTTAATAGAGAATACAACACAAACAAATTCTACCTTAGACCACAGCTTACTGTGTAATTTTTAATAATGAACATATTCATGCAATTTTATCTCAGCCTACCACTTACTACTCAATTTTTAAATATTCTACAGGGTTCAGCCACTTACCTGGTTTTCTGATAATTTGCTTGTCACTTAGAAGTTGAGATTACCTCTTCCCATCTACTTCTAATTTGCCTCCCATCCCTGAGATTCATCCTACAGGACCACTGTCCGTGAGCAAGTTATCTGCACTCAGTGTCTAGCTATCTGGTCCTCACCAGACTTAGCCAGCTCTTCCCATTCTTTCCTTCTCTGTCTGTCTCTACAGCACAGTGATTCCATTTTCCATTATTTTTCCTTTTTCTCTAGAAACCCCTTCCAGTTAAGGAAAGACGGTTAGGGTTTTGGAATTCCACAACTGTCTGGAATTTCCCTTTTCTTGGGAAGTTCCAACTTTTAAAGAAACACTACTTAAAAAAAACAATATTATTAAATTTCAACCGATAGTAATGTTTGAGCAGTTTCCCATTTACCACAGTACAAATTAAATATTTACATCAGTTTCGGGGCATTACATCTCCCCCTCTTGAAATTTGGACATCGTCGCAATGTCTGTTGGCTAAGAACAGCTCTGGGTGAGCCTTTCTCATGAACTCTTCGTCTTCCCAAGAGGTCTCGTTAGGCCCAAAGTGTTGCCATTGCACTTTAACTTGGGTAATAACTCGCTTCCGCAGCTGTACATCTCTCAGGTCGAGAATGCTCAGCGGCTCGACCAAGATTTCACCTTCCGGTTCGATCTACAACAAGAAATATTCTACATCAGTTTCTTGTAAGGAAATCTTGAGACTAGTCTGCTAGAATTAATCCTTACCCGTATGTCTTGCCATCTGATCACATGTTTAGGGTCATAAATGTATTTTTTTAATATTGAAACATGGAAGACATTGTGGATTCAGATGTGACTTAGCAGGGTGAGCTCGTAAGCCACTGGACCAATTCTTGCGAAGACTTGGAATGGTCCACAATATCGGGGTGCCAACTTGGCACACCCACTCCATTGCAGTGTACTCTTTCGGGCTTGAATTCTTACATAAACATGGTCACCGACTTGGTATTCTTTGAATCTCCTTTTCTGATCAGCAAAGCTCTTTTGCCTATCTTAAGTAGCCTTTAAATTAGAGCGCACTCTTTTCAGCATATCCTCCATTTCCTTAAGCATCTCTGGCCCCAGCCGTAATTTATCCTCAGGGCCTCCCCAGCTCGAGGGTATGTGGCATTTTCGTCCATACAATACTTTTAAGGGACTCATTTGTAGCGAAGCATGATGTCCGTTATTGTATGCAAATTCAACTAGATGCAAATATTCCTCCCACTGTGTTGGTTGTTGCATCACATATGCTCGTAACATGTCTCCAACTACCTTGTTCACCCGCTCTATTTGTCCATCGGTATGGGGATGGTACGCTATACTGAAGTTCAGCTGCGTTCCCAATTCTGCAAAGAGCGTCCTCCAAAATGCCGACGTGAACTTCACATCACAATCTGAAATTGTCATCTTCGAGAGTCCATGTAATTTAAACACATTCTGCATGAAGATATGGGCGATCTGTACAGCCCTGTAGGTGGATTACACAGGTATGAATTATGTTGCTTTGCTCAACTTGTCTAGCACCACCATAATAGAATCGTTATTCTTTTTTTCCTAGGCAGCCCTTTTATAAAGTTCATAGAAATGGTTTCCCATTTCCATTCCAGAATGGGTAATGGCTGCAGTAACCCCGCTGGATGTTGATGTTCTGCCTTAATTTGTTGACACTCCAAGCACTGTGCTAAATACTTACCCACATTGTTTTTCATTCTCGGACAATAGTATTCCTTTCGAATTGAGTGATCATTTTCTGATATCTAGGCTGTCCAACATAGTGGCTGATGTGGAATTCATCAGGAATCAGATTTTTAATGTTGTTTTGATCAGGTACATATAGCCTTTTCTTGTAGTACAATATTCCAGCATTATCCATTTCATATCCTTGTTGATTTTTCTCGCTATCAGACTATTGTACTTGCTGTTTTATTTGCGGGTACATAGCATCTTGTTCTGTTGTCTTTTTAATCATTTCCTCGAAGGGGATTTTCCATGTCCTGTAGGAAATTTCATACAAACAGTGCACCTTTTGACTTAAGGCATCTACCACCCCGTTCTCTTTTCCTTTCAAATGTTTAATTTCAAATTTGAAACTACTGAGGAAATCTACCCACCGCGCTTGCCTAGCGTTCAAAGTGGGTTGACTAAAATAGTTGGTCAAACTGTGGTGGTCAGTCATCAGCATGAATTTTCTTCCCGCAAGGTAATACCGCCACATCTTTAATATGTGTATGATGGCAGCAAACTCTAAATCATAGACACAATAATTCTGTTCATGCTCCTTGAGTTTCTTGGATTCATAAGCAATTATCTTTCCTCCTTGCATCAACACACCTCCCACACCTTGTTTTCTTGCGTCGGTGCACACCACATAGTCTTTATTAGGATCTTCTATGCTCAAAAGGGGTGCTGTGGTGAGCAGATGCTTAAGCTGCACAAAAATTCTCTGGCATTCCAGGGTCCATTTGAAGGCTTTTCCATTTTTTGTAAGGAGGTGGTAGGATATGCTAGCCTTGAGAAGCCTTCTACAAATCGTGTGTAATATGCCGCTAACCCCATAAAGGTTCTAATGTCTGCTTCATCTTTCGGTACAGGCCACTCCATTATGGTCCTTATCTTTTCAGGGTCCACTGAAATCCCTTCCCTTGTGATTATGTGGCCCAGATATTGTATTTGTTCCTTGTAGAAGTCGCACTTGCTAAAGTCAGCATACAACTGATGTTCTGAGAGAGTTTGCAGTACCAATCCGAGGTGCTCCTTGTGCTCCTCCACGGTGCGGGAGGATATCAATATATCATCAATGAATATTAGTACAAATCTGTCCAAATATCAATGAAATATGTTGTTCATCAAACACATGAAAGTTGCAGGTGCGTTAGTTAAGCCAAAAGGTAGCACCACAAATTCATAATTTCCATACCTTGTTCTGAAAGTTGTTTTAGCGATGTCCTCCTCCTTAATCCTGATTCGGTGATAACCTGATCGTAAGTCGATCTTGGAGAATATTGTTGCACCCTTCACTTGGTCAAAAAGTTCATCAATCCAAGGTAGAGGGTACTTGTTTTTGATGGTCAACTTGTTCAGCTGATGATAATCTATACACATGCGAAGGGTTCCATCTTTTTTCTTAATGAATAACACTGGTGCTCCCAATGGAGACACACTGGGGCGAATACAGTTTTTATCTAGCAGTTCCTATAACTGCATTTTTAATTCCGTCAGTTCAGGTATACTCATTCTATAGGGTTCTCGCGATACTGGCGCTGCCCCTGCTACCAACTCGATGGTTAAGTATATGTCCCTCTTAGGCGAAAGTCCGAGGATCTCCTTTGGAAATACATCAACAAATCTTGTATTACAGGGATGTTATCCAACAAGGTTGTTTTATCGTTTGAGTCCGCATAGCCTACTTGGATGGCATAAATCTAAGAGCCTTTCCTGATTCATTTTGCTAACTAAGATGTGGTTACTGGCCGAACTTGCACTGGCCACTTAATCCCTTGCATCTCCTGCTGTACTCCTAGCTCATCCATATAATAGATAGTCTTTGTTTTACAGTTGATAAGGGACCAGTGTTTTTCTTACCAATCCATGCCGATTAGGATGTCGTAGGAACCAAGGAGAAGCCAATTTAAGTCTTCTGTTACTGGTTGTCCATCTACCTTTAAGGGGCAGTCAGTGACTTTAGCAAGTACTTGTCTCTTGGCCCCTGTAGCCAGCTATACCAGCCAAGGATTCTTGAATTTTACAGCCTGCAATTTACAGTGCTCTACCACCTTGGGACTAATGTAACTTAATGTGGCTCCCGGGTCAATTAAAATAGTTACAAAAAAGTCTAGAATTTTACCTTCGAGTTCCACCATAGTTGGTTGATACTCTACCTGACGGTCCTCCAGGGCAGCATTAATCCGGGGTATACTTTGTCCCATGTCACCAACCGTCGATGTTTCTTGAATCTAGGAGAACTGATCGGTTCCCTTTCGTTGCGGATAGTTCTTAACGTAATGGGGTCCACCATAGCCCCAACACTGCATGGGAGGCCTTGTTGTTACTTCACTTTCCAATTTGGTAGAGGGCTCATTGGTTCTTGACTCACTGTTTGGCCTTGACCTGAGTGAATTTTTCTGAAAATTTATGTTGTTCTGTCCCTTCGCAAAACCCTGTTACTTCCACCGCAATTCCCTTTACCATTTCCAGCCAATTTGTTGTTTCTCTTATTAGCTCCCCTTTTCCCTGGAACCTCTCCTTTTTGTGTACTTTGCTAATAGCAAATTCTGGCCTTACGTATGACTTCGTCCATAGTCTTTGGGTTGTCAAATTCAATCATTTCCCTCATATACAGTGGTAAACTACTGACAAATCTTTGCACCTTAGCCTTCTCCTCTTTAATATAAGGTACATAGCGAAGTAACGATGTAAAGCGAGTGATAAACCCGTCCATGGTCTACTGTCCCAGATGCATATCATGGAATTCTCTTGCTTTTTCATCATAAAACCGTTATGTCAGATACCTCTCTTTAAAATATTTTTGAAATTTGTCCAAGGTAATATTCTACTCACTTACACCTCTCACTATCTTGACTTCCTCCCACCATAAGGTGGCTTTCCCTTGTAATTGAAAGATAGCTAAGCGCGCCTTGAGGTTATGATCATATTCGTTCATATTAATTAACCATGCCTCCACTGCTTCCTCTTATTCTTCGTCAAAGTGCAATGACTTGATGTTGCAGAACTCACCTTGCAGTTCAATCCACTGCCTCTTCGATGTCTGCTGCTCAGAGGCATTATCAGATCATTCCTCTTGTTCTTCATTCCTTCCTTCTGACCTTTCCGGTTCTGTGTGGAGATTTTGTTGTTCTGACACTCTCTGCTATTTAGCACTAGGATTTGGTGGTTGCTGATTCTATTTGTCCGATAGAATCTTTAAAATTCTTTCCTGCTCCATGGTTATTCTGGCATTATCTTCTCGTAATTGTGCTATTTCATTCCTCAGTTCTTGTAGTGTTTTTAGTATTACATGGTTCGTATTACAAGTCTCCTCCCCAATTTGTACCCACAACTTAGGGTTCCTTCTAGGGCTTATTGCTGGTCCCGGACCTGCTACGAACCCATGGGGTTCGCTGCCTGCCCTTCTCATATTGACTGTCCCCTGTTTCTTCCTAGGAACCTGGTCAGAGGAAATAATTAGCACAGCAATTTTTTTTTTGTTCATAGTTAGAATTACAGAGATAACATAAAATGAATCTATTTCAACGACTTATCTCCCAAAGGCCACAAATTTTGAAAACTTGGCTCTGATACCATTTGTAACACTCCGAACCCAATAAATATGCAGTAATTTTTTTTTATATGGTATATGATGACGTGTCTCCCTCGACATTGATGAGGATCCAATTTTTCAATCCACCCTTTTGATTAGAGTTCAGATGCATTGATACCACATACTTAATCCGCCGGCAAACGTATTATGGGTTACATCTCTGTACTTTCGCCTGTAAATATTACAATGTAAATCCTTTTAAAAACTAAGGTTTAACACGCTGCAATAACTATCGCACTGTCCTGACTGACGTGGCCCGACAGGTGAGACTTGGGAGTCTGTGACCTTGGGTTTCCCACCCTAACGACGGCTAAGGATGAAAGATTCGGATCCAACAGCCTGGCTCCAATTCAGGGATTATTCCACTAGCTTACCGAGATTATGCATCATTCGGACCTTACTCATTTCGTTGGTTCAGCTCACTGTTTTCCTCTTTCGCTCTGTGAGCACTTCATGCAGAAAAATGACCACCAGTGGGATTTTAGCGCAGTCTAAACCCACCCTTGGTGTCTGGATGGTTCGGTCCTATACCAGGTTATCGTCTCCCTACTATTGCTTATCATGCACATATTTTTTTTTCCACAATTGATTTGTTTTCCGTAAATTCATGTTCTAATCTCAGTTCCTGTTTGTAGGAAGAAGGAAAGGAGAGCGAGGTTCTGGAAATTTCTACCCACACAGTTATTTTTGCAAGTTGGTCGCTTCGTTCCAGGTAAGAACTTTTATGCACAAAGAATATTCTGGGTCAACAATGGAGGTTTCTCTATAGCTCTCTGGATCAATTACTCCAGTTAGATTATCTTTTTTTTTTATCAAGACATGCAATTTTCTTTCTGTATTATAACTTAAGGTTCTTGGCATAGACCTAGGTAGCGGTGAATAAAGATATTGTTTGAAGTTTGAGGCTCTCGGTGGTATTGTGATTGGACTACCGAGAGTAATTTACTCAAATGGAAATGTATTCTGACTCCATAACCGTGGTTATTTTTTTTGTTTTGTTATGACTCAGTATTTTTTTAAAGAAAATGTTCTCCCAAGTTCAGTGGAAAGACCCTACTATAC